>CATIWO010144366.1:0-10747 GCA_949673435.1 Macaranga tanarius | reverse complement strand
TCTATGGATTAATACTACCCATATATTAATCCTACAACTATGAACTTTTATAGTACAAGTACTAAATAAGTTTGTCACTCATATTATCAACTCTTGACAATAAACTTATCTAACATTGTACTAAGGGTAAATATTCAAATAAATAAACACTTTGATCCAAATGAATATATCATTACCATGGGGATAAATATACAATGTCTATATACACATGAATGGACATAGGGCACATATATACTAACAGCATTATGCTCACACTTACACCCAAATCACATAAAGAATTACCTATAAATTCATTCCCAATATTATAAAGGATAGTGATACTCCCTGGATCCTTAAGCTTTTATGGAAGCTTATTCTGAATGACTGCACTGCACTCTTCATTGATGGGAATGGTTTCATGATCTTCCCACTTCCTCTTGTGTGATATGATGTCCTTGAGAAATTTGGAATAGCGGGCATTGTGTTGATCACGTCCAAGATTGGTATATTGAGCTTGAGTTGTTGGAATGACTTCATGAGCTTCTCAAATTGCTTGTCCAACTTTAATTTTTATTGCCTTTGAGGGAAAGGCAATGGTAGAGTCTTGAGAGGCAGTTCCTTATTCTCATCCCTATTTTCTTCCTTCAATTTAGTCTATGTTTCCTCCTTCTGATAATCTTGTACATCTCCATCTGGCTTTTTAATCTCAACCCCGAGTAGTTACTTCTCACTCTTAAATGTAATGGCCTTTGCATGTTCTCTAGGGTGTTCCAGTTGACTAGGTAGCATACCACTTTATCTTGAGCTCGAGGCTAGAGATGCAATTTGATTTTCCAACATCTTGTTATGGGCAAAGAGTTTTTCCACTTGACATGTTAAATTCCTAATAGCCTCCTCTTGGTTCTTTTGAATTTTTTCTTGATCTTTTAGAAATGTTTCCATCATAGACTCAAGATCAGGTCTTGTCTCACTTTGCTGGTGGAACGTGTTCTTCTGTTAGAATCCAGGTGGTGGCTGCTTTAATCCTTGATTGGTATTTTGCACCCCTCCTTGATTAGACCATGAAAAGTTATGGTGACTATGCCATTTTGGATTATATATGTTGGAGTAGGGATTCCCTTGGCCTAGTTGAAAATTATTTAAAGCAATGATTTACTCCATAGATTTATCTTAAGAAACGAGACCTCCTTGGCACTTAATAGTTTGGTGTCCTCCTCCACAAAACTCACAAGAATAAACGGCCATCGGATTTGAGACTTTAGTTGTAGCTTCTAACTTCTTGGTGAGTATATCAATCTTGGCATTAAGAAGGTTCCAACCATCCACTTCATGCATTCCTGTGACTTTCTTTGGGGTACTTCTCTCTCTTTGCCATTGGTAGTTATTAGATGCCATAATCTCAAAAAGATTGTAAGCATCTTCGAGTGTTTTGCTCATAAAGGAGCCTTGAGCTGTAGCACCGATTGTGATCCTCATTGGCTCGGTGAGTCCTTGATAAAAGGTTTGAAAGAGAAGCCATTGTGGAACTCCATAGTGAGGACATTGACATTGTAAATATTTGAACCGTTCCCATGCTTCATACAGAGACTCACTATGGTGTTGGGTGAAACTTATAATCTCTTGCCTAAATTTCACTGTCTTTCCTGGTGGAAAATATTTGCTCAATAATGCCTTTGACAACGTGTCCCATTTGGTAATGAACTGTGATGCTAGAGAGTGTAACCATAGTTTGGCTTTATCCCTCAAACAGAAAGGGAATAACCTCAGTTTAATTGCATCCTGACTAACCTTATTCATCTTAAATGTGTCACAAATCTCTAAAAATTGGGTTAAATGGGCGTTAGGATCTTCGCTCAGAAGACCGCCAAATTGGAATTGTGAAACCATCTGAATAATTGCTGGTTTGATTTCAAAAGTATTAGCTTCGATAGTAGGCCTCATAATACTATTATGGGTGTCTCCTGGATTAGGCATGGAATACTCCTGAAGAGCATAATTTCGTGCTGGGTTTGCTGCTTGATCTTCAGCCATCTTTTACTTATCTTTCTCCCGATTTTCCTTTCAGTTTTTCTTACACGATTTCTCGATTTCAAAGTTGATCTCCTATAAGTTTATTCCCTTGGATCGAGCGTTCATAAACTAGCAAAAATCACCTGAGAAATCAATAAGCAAAACAAGTAAGATTAAAAGAGAGAATACTAGTCTAAGAAAAGTAAAAATTAAATTAATATCAATATTGCCAGTCCTCGGCAACGGCGCCAAAAATTTGTTGCTGTCAAAATCTACAAGTGCACGGATCATGAATTGTAGCACAAAAGATATCATTTTCACAAAGACTGTATATTGAGTACCAATATTTTTACTTATATTCTCAGCTAGTAAATTAAATAAGATTAAATTTTGTAATGAAATAAAACATAAAAATCTAATTAAATTGTAATCAAATAATAAAAAGCTTAGAGCCTAGGTTTAGTTTCACTATTCCAATCTGATCATGAACACATTATCACACAAAAGACATTGATTTCAGTTAAGGGTAATGATTCTAAAATACCTAAAGACTCTATTGAGTTCAATTAAGCATGTAAAGATTAAAGTTTAACCTACTCTCATGGTTAATAAGTTAATCTAAACTTATTAAGTTTCTTAACAATTAATCTACCACCGTAGACCCTGCCGACTGTCATGGTTCCCCGAAGAGCTCACCTACTCTCATGGTCGAGTGATCTAAGTCCTAAGTGATAACAGAGTGTTCAAATATAAGAACAAAACAAGACAATAAAAATAGAAGTAACAGTGAGCAAAATAGCAAAGAAAAGAACACAAGTGATTTACGTGGTGCAGCCAATATGGCTTACGTCCACAGGTGAGATCTCTACTAGTATTTATTGATTATGAACTGAAATTATGAAAGAAAAAATCTCTCAAAGAGACTACACTCAATGAATTGATTTCACTTTAAATAGGAATTTTATATTTATACAAAGAGTTTAACTAACTTTAAAGTAAAATATGGAGACAACTGAGCAGTAGAGATTTTTGTAACGTGGCTTCACTTTCTTCTAAAGTATCTCAACAACCTTTTTCAACAAATTTCCCTACAATATCTCAATAATTCTCCCACTTGAAGACACGTACACAATCAATAAATAAACAAGAAATTCTCGCCATTTTAAAACATGTTACTCTGCTTTAATTCTAAGAGAAGTGATACACCACATGAACTTCTCTTTTAGTACAGGTTTTATCAATATATCTACAAGATTCAACTTAGTACTGATCTTATGCATCAACATTTGTCCATCTTCAATCACTTTTCAAACAAAATGATAAAGAACATCAATATGCTTTGTACGAGAGTGAAACGTTGGATTTCTTGCTAAGTGCAAGGCACTTTGACTATCACAATGTAAAGAAATCTGGTCTTGCTTCATTTAAAATTCTCCAAGCATTCTCTTCAACCAAATTGCTTTTTTATAAGCATGAGTTGCAACTATATATTCAGCTTCCGTGGTTGACAACGCCACAATAGATTGTAATTTGGATTCCCAACTTATAGCACCACTTGCCATGGAGAATACATAGCCTGAAGTAGACCTTCTCTTATCTAAATCTCCTACAAAATTTGAGTCCACATAACCAGTGCAATTTAAATTTGCATAACCGTAACATAAAGTAAAATCTGAAGTGCCCCTTAAATATCTAAGGATCCACTTCACAACCTTCCAATGATCACAACCTGGATTTTCCATATACTTACTAATAGCTCCCACTGTTTGCGCAATGTCTGGCCTTATAGTTACCATAGCAAATATAAGACTTCCTACTGCTGATGAATATGGAACTTGAGACATGGCTACCTTCTCTTCCTCAGTGCTAGGGGATTGACTTGAAGATAGCTTCAAATGAATTGGAAATAGGGTACTCACTGGTTTGGCATCTTTTATATTAAACCTCTGCAATACCTTCTCCATATAATGCTTTTGTGACAACCTGCTCTTTCTTTCCTATCTCTCTCTAGTTACCTTCATCCCAAGAATTTGATTTATGGCACCTAAGTCCTTCATGTTGAATTCCCAAGCCAAACGAGCTTTAAGAGTAGCAATGTATTCCATGCTATTACCTGTAACAATGATATCATCAACGTATAATAGCAAAATGCAAAAGCACTCAACTTTGCCATCATAGAAATAAGCACAATGATCAGCTTCACATCTATAAAAATTTAAGCTCATAATGAAGGAATCAAATCTCTTATACTAACCTCGAGGTGCCTGTTTTAAACATAAAGGGATTTGTTTAACCGACAAACCAAATTCTTCTTATTTTCATCTATAAATCCTTCAGGTTGCATCATAAAAATTTCTTCATTGAGACTTCCATGCAAGAACGTTGTTTTTACATTAAGCTGTTCTAATTTCAAGTCTAGAACAGCAGCCATGGCTAAAACAACTCTAATAGTAGTTAAGCGAACAACAGGAGAAAAAATCTCATCGAAATCAATACCTGGTTTCTGAGCATAACCTTTTACTACCAACCGGGCTTTGAATCTTTTAACATTACCTTCTAAATCCTTTTTTATTTTGTAAACCCAACGGCAACCGATTGTTGTCTATCCTTTTGGCAGTCCAACTAGCTCCTAAGTGTTGTTTTTGTACAGTGATTCCATCTCCTCTTCCATAGCACATCTCCATTTACTTAAGTTTATAGAATCACAAGCCTCTCTAAAACAAGTTGGCTCATACTCATATGCCATAATGACATAAGCATTAATATAATTAGATTGAGCCTTAAAAGATGTGACATAGTCATTATACCTTAGTGGAGGCCTGATATTCCTTCTTAACTAATATCACCTTCATTATCAAGATTATCAGCATTTTCTTCAAAAGTATAATGACTATCTTCTTTATGATAATCAGATTCAGAGTCACTTTGATCATTACAAACTTCATTATTATTAGACTCATCAAGACTACCAAAATCCTGCTCAACTAAAACATTAGTTGTTCTTTGCTTTTTATCTATAACCAACAAAGAATCTTCATTAAATATAACATCTCGGCTAATAATTATCTTATGGTAGTAGGATCCCATAACCTGTACCCTTTTACACCTATTTCATAGCCAAGAAAAATACATCTCTTTGAATTCATATCAAGTTTAGTTCTCTTATCTTTTGGAACCTAAGCATGTGCGTCACATCCAAAAACATGAAGAAAAGAGTAATCAGCAGGTTTCCCACACCAAACTTCTTCAGTCTCTTTAAGTCAACAGAAATTATAGGTGACCTATTTATTAAATAGCATGCTGTATTCAAAGCCTCACCCCAAAAACTCTTTTCTAATTTTACAGCACTTATCATACTTCTAACACATTCCATGAGAGTGTGATTCATCCTCTCCGCAACACCATTTTATTGTGGTGTTGCAGGAATGGTTAATTGTCTTTTAATGCCATGTTCATTACAAAACATGTTAAACTCCTTTGAACAAAACTCCCCTCTGTTATCAGTTCGCAAACATTTAATTTTATCACCCTTTTGATTTTCCACTAATGCTTTGAAAACCTTAAAATTTTCAAATACTTCATATTTTCTTTTAAGTAAACATATCCATACTTTACATGAGAAATCATCTATGAAAGACAAAGTATGAGCGACCACCCAAAGACATTGCAGGTGCTTTACATGTATCAGCATGCAGTAAATCAAGAAAATTATAAATTTTATGAGTAGATAAAGAGAAAGCCACTCTATGTTGTTTCCCATAAACACAATCTTCACAAAAGCTTAAAGAACTGGACTTTAGATGAGGAAGTAAATTTCTTTTAGATAATACTTATAGCCCACGCTCACCTATATGTCCCAAATACATGTGCCAAAGCATTAGAGATTTTGACTTTGTGCTTGCTATAACTGCTTCCCCTACTAAAGTTTCACCAATCAGCCTGTAAAGATTGCTAACACGTTGACCTTTTACTATTGTCATAATTCCTTTGATTAACTTCAACTGACCATTGCCACCTTTCAATTTCAGACCATGCTCATCAAACATTCCCATAGAAATAAGACTCTTTTGAGGTGCTGGAACATGTCTAACATCAGAAATCTTTCGAACACATCCATCAAACATTTGTTTTCACATATCAAATTCCCATAACATGACATTTGATTGTGCACGAATTGTCATTAGCTTAGGTTGCATTTTAGTGTGCACTTGTGTAGTAAATAAGGTGATTTGGAGTACTTTTATGCTTCTAATTGTTGGTAGTATGTGTGTAAGAGAAAAGAAAGCAAAAAGGAGTTGAATGAAGAAGCAAATGAGTAAGAGTCAGAAGTGTCTCAACTGCAAGAAGAGGCCACTGGCGAGCGCCAGAGCCCCAACCTGCTTCGAGAGGCTGGCGCTCGCCAGAGTAGCCTGCCTACAAGTGAGGACTGGCGATCGCCAGTCACTCGATTCCTGCACTGTTGAGTTTGATTTTGGGCACATGGAGGCAATCCGAAAGGCAATATAAGGGGCTTCTCCATCATCACCCATGTAAACGACACCACCATTACAAGACCTCTAAGTGTGGAACCAAACCTTATGGGGAGTCATGTGAAAGGATGCTTCCGAATCAATAATCCATTGACTAGAATTTTCTGCTCTTTCTGACACAGGCAAAGCATCTCCATCATCTGAAACATCAAATGATTTTATAACATTTTTCCATAAAAAGAAGATTCAGGTTTTGATTCCTCACCAGAAACCTTTTTAGCCTTGCATTCCTTTTTCACGTGTCTTAACTTACCACAACCCCAGTATTTTACTTTCTTCTTTTCCTTAGACTTTGATCTTGACTTGCTTCTTTCTCTATTATATCGATCAACTGATCTGCCTCTTACAACCATAGCATCACCAACAGAATTCAGGTTAGTCTTTCTCCTGAGTTCTTTTGTCAAGAGTGAAGCTATTACAGCATCCATGTCTGGAGACTTTTCATGATTCAAGTTCATAATCAGATTATCCCAAGAGTCAGGCATGCAACAAAATAAAAGTCTGGCCTTTTCATCATCATTAACTTTAACGTCAAGAGCCATGAGCTTGCTGATGAGTGAATTAAATCAATTGAGATGTTCTTGAACTGATGCTCCACCTTTCATCTTCAATGTATATAGTTTCCATCGTAGGAAAATCTTGTTAGTTAAAGATTTTCCCTCGTAAATATTTTTTAATTTATCCCTCAGCTCTTTTGCTATTGATTCACCTTCAATATTGAACAATACCATGTCTTCTAGAGTAAGAAGAAGATTTGCCAAAGCCATCTCATCTTTCTCTGCAAACGTCTTATTTGTCATCCCTTCTGGTCTGCTATCCTTCTTTAAGAGCAGTCGCACATCCATCTTTGACTAGTATAGCATGCATCTTCAATTTCCAAAGTGCAAAATTTATCCCATCAAAACGTGGAATTTCAAATTTGGCAGTGTTTTAAGAAGCCATTGTTTTGGAAAAATTCAAACACTCAACTCACTGTAAAAAGCTTTGATACCAAAATGATAATAGAGTGTTCAAATATAAGAACAAAATAAGACAATAAAAATAGAAGTAACAGTGAACAAAACAGCAAAGAAAAAAACACAAGTGATTTACGAGGTTCAGCCAATATGGCTTATGTCCATGGGCGAGATCTTCACTATTATTTATTGATTATGAATTAAAATTACAAGAGACAAAATCTTTCAAAGGGACTACACTCAATGGATTGATTTCACTTCAAATAGGACTTCCATATTTATACAAAGAGTTTAACTAACTTCAGAGTAAAATATAGAGACAACTGAGCAGTAGAGATTTTTGTAACGTGGCTTCACTTTCTCCTAAAGTATCTCAACAACCTTTTTCAACAAATTTCCCTACAACATCTCAACATTAAGAGTCTTAAGCTAATAAACTCCCCTAAATCTCGTTGGTGAATTTATCCATTAACATGCAAACAAACTGGCCAGGAATGAAAGTATAAATTAAGTGCAACTCATAGAATTAATTGAAAATCAAATTAAATAAATAAAATCTTGTGTTCAATCACATTATGGAATAGCTACTCCTAACCCAAACTCTAAAAAAAAACTAGCCACGCATGGTTGTGGCGAAAAACACAAACATAATTGAGGATGAAAATGGAAAAAGAATAAAATAAACTTTTGAATTCTTGCACAAAATATTCTTCAATCTTCTTTTTTAGCTCTGGTTTGTGCCTCCAATCAATGACAAAAAAAAAGATTTATCTCTCCTCATAATACTCCTTTTATAGAGTCCACTAGGAAAAGAACTTAAAAACCCTTAATATTTTCTTCCTTTTCAGGCAAGAAAACCACTTTTTATTTGATATGACATGGCTTGGACAAGCTATATCGTATCTCGTGTCGCAATATAAATCGAAATCCAATGAACACACGGCTTTAAACATGACATTGATGAAGGCGTGTCAAAGTAATTTCTTTTCTTTTCTCTCAGCAGATTATCTCACAGTCTGGCGCATGGCTTCAGGAAAGTCATGTCATTTTTTCTGCTCCTTCGTTTCTTAACACGGCTTGTGACATGGTTTATAATATGGCTTGATCAAGCCATGTTAAATATTTTATCACTTTGCATGCAACATGTACACAGTTTAAGTCATGCCCTTACACATATCGTGTTGAAATGATTCTTATTCTTCTAGTTTAACAGATAACCATATGGTTTTGCACACGGTTTGAAGAAGGTGTGTTGACAAAAATTCTTACTCTTCAGGGATTTCCTCTTTAGACTTAACTAGAAAAATAAAAATAAATTAATATTGAACAAAAATTCCTTAAAATATACTTTAAATAATAAAATCCTAATAAAACACTAATACTAATATATTTCCTAATTAAACTTAAATTCTACCTAAATTATTCTAATTTTTATTCAATAATTCATTAAAAATCAACTCAAATATATGTAAATATTATACACATCAAATGTCACTATAGGCTATAAAATGATCAAATTGTTCATCTCCAATTATGGCTATGGAGCCACTTCAACTTACAATGCTACATATGCAGCGAATTATTTCATAATCAGAGCAACTTGGATAAATTTTGATGATGTTGAGGCTAAAGTTTCTTATGCCACATCAAAGGGACTACTCGGTTACTATGCCTTTCAACTCTCAAATGATGATAACTGGATGCTTTCTTAAGCAGGTAGGAAATCATTCATCAATAATCTATGATACCTTTGGTGTTTTCCAAAGAATCTAATTATTGCAAAAAACTTGACAACTTATGATGTTGGCATTTGGCAAAGATGACGAAAAAAAGAAGAAATTCTGGACTGTACTTTTAGTTGTAATTGCAATAGTTATCATTCTACTCATTGTTGCCTCTGTATCATACTATGTAAGAAGTAGAACACTAATGTCAGAAGGTAGACATTTTTTATCTGTGGAATTAATGAGTAAGTTTGTTACATATTTCAACTTTTTTTCCTTTTGTCTCATGGTTCAAAGGAAGAAGATTTTGGTGAAGTATCAAGCTCCGAAGAAGGACAACCTATTAGTGCTATGAATGAATATGTAGACTAGAATGCTCCTAATCTACAAACTTTCACCTTTTCTATAAGCTACAAGTAACTCTTGTTCTGAAACAAGCTTGGAAAAGGTGGATATGGACCTGTTTACAAGGTGAGGCTCTCGACAAACTTATAAGGGATTTATTTGTGTTCATTGGTCATTTTAGGATGATAGGATGTGCACAATTGGATTGGGGTGCATATATCTGTTTAAATTGCTAATACTTGTTGATCAAAAAAAAATGCTAATACAAAAGAAATTTGATCTAAGTGGCTGGAAGTTTACATTCCCTTACACTATACCTGGATTGAGTGTAAAGTAATGGGAAGGGAAGATAATAGAAGGAGAACTAATTTTTATCTTATTTAGTTATTAAAAACTTTGTGTTAAAGCAATATCTTAAGTTTTCCCTCTTTATAGAAAAAGAAGCACTAATAGAGTTTTGCCTCTTTATTCGATTTATTTGGCTCAAACTCTAGAGTAGTTAAAGCCCATTTACGTAGCTACTGGAGGGCAAAAAAATTGTTAAGAAGCAATTATAAGTCTTTATGTTGGCTTTGCTAGGGTAAACTTCCAAGAGGACAGAAAATAGCAGTGAAAAGTGATAAAGCAAAATATTCCTATTTATTTTTATAATAAATTCCTATTTTGTGCTTAATTGGTAAAATAAATATTTGATTTAATTCCTATTTGATCTTTTGGTAGGAAATCATGCTAATTCAGAAAAAGGAACCAAAATTGGAATTTTAAAGTCAATAAGTGAAGCTGAAAGTCAAAGTGCAGTCTGGGCTATATTTTTAACGGGAAATCGAACTTAGGCATGACCACGGACGCTTGCGCGGAAATTGTGCAGTGCAGATTTTTAGGGACTGCTGTTCTTGGAAATTATTTTAGCTGATTTCTATATCCTATTTTGGCAGCAAATTCGACCTCTGAAAAGTTTCTAGTTTAGTTGATTATCTTTTAGGTTAGGTTCTATATAAAAGAGAGGTTTTTGTGTAAGGAAGGAATCATTCAATTATTCAACATTATTATTTTTCAGTAATCTTTATTTTTAATTCAGAATTTTGTAAGCCATGAGTGGCTAAGTTTTCTTTTCTAGTCAAGGATATCAAGGTATGATTCATAAATAAATTGTGAGAATTTATTTTCATTATTTTCTCTTCTCAAATATCTGAATATTTTCTAT
>CATIWO010144318.1:0-16364 GCA_949673435.1 Macaranga tanarius | reverse complement strand
ATTTTTTTAGTTATATAATTAAAGAATAAGCTTAAAAAAATTATAAAATATTAAATAAAAAATAAAAATTTTATTTAAAAAATAAATCGGTTAACCGACCGAACCGAACTGAACTGAGTTAGTTCGGTTAATTTCGGTTTTCTCTGGTTCGGTTCGATTTTGGTCAGAAATATCCCTAGGTCTGTTTTGGTGGTTCTTTGACCGAACCGACCAAAACCGACCGATGCACACCCTTAGTTATATATATATATATATAGCTTGACATATATATGTTTGTAATAATATTCATAATAATAATAGTTTGTAATAATTTTATTTGTAATAGCTTGTGACAATTGTAGCATCAGAGCTAATATCTATAAGCTCTCGATGTTGTACTCGTATGGTATGTTTGGTATGTACCGTCCAAAAAAAATTAGTGTATAAATTATGGATCAGAAAAATTACTTAATATAATGCAGACAAACATAATATAATACGTAATATAATATTATAGAGGACGTGTTTCAGTTAAATATCATACGTATACTTTGCGCACATGTGATGTAATCAAGCAGCAAACGGACACACAGTCAAAGCGTCTTCGGCCTAATGCACAGTTTTACCCCTGAACTTTTCACTATTAACTTTAACTTTAACACCTCTCATTTTTCAGTATTTTTTATTCAATTTTAAATTTTTATTTTAAACATATTTAACCCTGAAATAAATAAAATTAATATTTTTAATATTAATATGGATAAAAAAACTTATATGTACTAAAATTAAATTAAATTAAAAGAAGTAAAATAATTAGAAATAATTTTTTCTAACTTTTTGTATAAATTTTTAATTCTAATTTTATTATTTTTAAATAAAATTTCGGCATTTTATATGTTCAAAATTATTTAAAACTAAATGCTTGTCTATTTCGATATTGAATGAGTTAAATAAAATTAAAAAGTACAAATTTAAGGGCGAATTCAAAATAAAATTTTAAAAATTAAATAGAAAATAATAAAAATTGAGAGGTATCATAGGGCAATCACATAAAGTTCAGGGGGTGAAACTATGAATTCAGCCGAGCATCTTCTTGCAAAACTAAACTCGCCAAGGACTTAAAATAAATAAATAAATAAACAAATACAATAAATAATAAAAAACAACAAACAACAAACCATTGCTCCCATTGAAACTATATTTGATGAACTATGCTCATATGTTAAACTCTTAATGTTTGTTCGTGGCATATGTCAATGCTTCACTTTCTCTCCAATCCTTTATTTATGTGATAGCTAATTGAAGTTTTGGAGGTTAGCCAACACATTCAAACCCCAATTCTATAGTCCAGTTCATAGTTTTCTGCATTAACAGTAGGCAAAAATGCACTTTTTTAACCTGACAGGAAAAAAGAAAAAGATTAATAAAAAAAACCCTCAAACTACAAAAAAGGAAAAAACCACTATTTCTTCTGCCATATATTTGAACAATGAAGGGGGTAAAAGAGGGCACAGACTTATGGTTTCTTGTATAAAAGAATAAACGAAACACAGGGCTATCACCTTCCCTGTAATTCAACTGCACATATAACTAGTCAGACTTCTTCAGCAAACTCAATACCACGCCTGCACTAAGACTTGTTGCGACAACACCAAGAGACGACTCAGTTGATACATGAATTCCTGCAAGAATCTTACATTCCATCATTCACAGAAAGGAGAACTGACTTGAATGTAAGAATAGTAGTGAGATGGGATTTTATATACCCACCGAAAAAATCCAAGATCATTTTGCACCCGATGAAGCCTAGAACAACAGCAATGGAAGGCTGAAAAGGAGAAAGCAAGTTAAAGAGATTATGAACTTGCACTTCTCAAAATAATTAACTAGCATAAAACCACAAAGGCATCATTATTTTATAACTGAACGAAAAGTAAATGGTTTAGATTAAATTTATGTCTTGTTTCAGTATGTAAATTCCATGCAGTTAATTTAGACTTCCATTTATTTCAGGAAACATGTAGCTTTGAGCGGTGCCGATAATGATCTGGCATATATAGAAGAGTGAATGTAAGTAATGCAATGAGCACAGGACATTGTGAGGCAAATACATTACCTGTAAATACTCCAACTCTGCCATACCCTCAGAAATAAGAGTGTAAAGCGACCTCAGACCTACATCAGACAGATATGTGGCCATTTAGCATCGAAAGAACCGACGCCACAATAAATCTCCATGAAAACATAAACATATATGTTGTTCAATGAAAAATGGCCAAGATGTTAAAAGATAAAAAAATGTAGAATCATAAAATTTTTGCTTAATTATGTGACACAAAATTGTCAATTGGAACCTACGGTTTGCAACTTACTGGTCCATAAAAAATTTCAGACAGGCAATTATTGCTTATGAGCCCTATGTTAATAGACAACATTACCTAAGATGGCAAAGAGATTTGAAGTAAAAACTATGAAAGGATCCCGTGTAACACCGAAGACAGCTGGAATTGAATCAACCTAAAAAAATGATAAATAAAACAACAATGTATTAGCAATGTCGCATGCATGCATATATTGATGTATATTACAGGGACAAAAACAAGAGACCTACAGCAAATGCTATATCACTGAGCTCAATAACTGCTACTGTGAGAAGTAAAGGTGTGGCCTGCCCAAAATGGGTTATGCCTGTTAGAAATGAAGTATAAATCTTAAGAGACAAATAACTTGGTATGCCAGGTTAGAAGCAACAACTATACTTAGCAAATGGCCAGGGCAACATCCTATTAATGACTTACCTTCCATACGCCTTCCTGATTCGTAAAGAAGCGATTGCCATCATAATTAGCTGCAACATTAAAAAAAAGATAAAATAAAAATTCAAAATACAGGCCCAAATCAAATAGTTCATAAAAATTCAAATCAAAGTGCATAACCAAATACAACCTTTTTCTTCTCAAACTTTTCATTTACTTTCCTTTCTCCTATTTCTGTCCACTAGGGAGGCAAGTGGGTCTCAACTCACAAGCTGCAAGATAAATTGTTGCCTCTCTCATCCCATAAACACATTTCTATTCCTATCACAACTAGATATGAACCGAGGACCTATAATTAGGAAACCTCAAATTCCAACTGTTCAAGTGTTCCCTAAGACAATAGAGGCTCTAGCTCGGCAAGATAAAAGACTTTTAGCTTTTAGCACTAAATCCTGAAAAACTGTATCTAATTTTTCCTAAATTGCACCACCTAACCTTTCAATCAAACAATCAAACATGGAACATATCCATAAATCACACTAGAACTTGAACAAATAGATTAAAAGAAAAAAAGAATGGAAAGAAAGGAGGCAGTAATATCAGTACAGGCAGGACGTTACATGTGACAGGGATGTATTTTTGGCATGTCTTCACCACAAAGTTGTCAGACAGATCAGTGTCATCATCTTCACTGGAAAATAGCTAGAATAATAATAAAAAAAAGGTTATAACTCCGCATTTAATGTCAGAAAGCAGAAACTGCATACGAATGAATGGAAAAATGATATGAAACTGTTGTAGAATGATAGATTCAAGAACCAAAAACATTGAAATCTGCCAATCAATATCCTCTGCCACCCGGAGAGTCTGTTCAATAGGAAAATGAAGATGGTTTCCAGGTTCAAGCAGAGACTTGATACCTGTACTTGTAGTGGAGCCTAAAAAACCAGGTTGATTGGTTTTTATAAATCCTTAATTTTTAAATGTGAATGAGCATGTCCAACTTAACAAAGAAAATTGATGACACATGGCAGCCTATTGGAAAACAACAACTAAAAACAGATGCAAATCAGTGATTGTTGTAAATTATTCCAGAAGGGCACCTTGAAAGATGAGTACAGGAGTATTGCAGCCAGTAATAAGTTGACAGCCTCAAATCTCTGAAACAACAATACACAAAAAAAGAAAAATCAGAAAGCACACAAACAAATCCATAAACAATAAAGAACAGAATTAAGAACCTGTTTACCTGGAGAGTAGCTGTTCCAAGTAGTATCAAAGACAAACGAAAGATGATGGCACCGGCAATTCCATATGAAAGCACCTGATTCTGTGTTTTCAACACATCAAATTTTTAATGACCACATATCAACATGCAACGGACTTGTTAGCATAAAAATAGCACTCACAAATACCATAATGTTTATTTAGCAAATAGCAGGCTTAGTGAAGAACCTGATACATGAGTGGTACTTTGAAGTATTTGAAAACTAGTACAAAGACAAATAGATTGTCCACTGACAAACTTTGCTCCAATATATACCTGAAAGAATCCAATGTGAGATCAAAAATAAGTTCAGAAAAAAACTAGAAAATGCAGTGCAGGACGCAGACAGACAAGTCAAAGAACAAAAACAATATTGATAATGCATAGACAAAAGCTGATATTGAGAAATGAACGCATTTGCTCCCTTCATTCATAATTCAAGAAAAATGCATGAAGACCCCAGAACACAAAATGAGAAGAGAGTAAAGAAAGCTTATGTCTTGTTGTATAGAGAAAACAAAATAACAAAAGGGAAGAGTTTCAACTTGTAAAATCAGCGTACCCAGCAAAAAACTCAGAAGCTTTACCGAATCCATCTTTGAGACCAATACCAATGCCAAAAGCAACAGCAGTAGAGACCTATAAGGAAGGATGAGGCTACATTGATCTTAATAAATTAACACCAATTAAGAAATAAACACAAAACGTAAATAAAGTGGGCAAGAAGCTCTCACACATAAAGCAACAGTTTTAATAGAGGTAGCATAATTCCCATGTCTCCGAATTGTCTCATCTGGTTTATCCACAGAATGAGGAGCTTCTGCATATAAAAAGGCAACAACTTTAACAAAATGGATTGAGGAGTCAACAGTGGACAATAACAATAACAATAATAATAATATGAACCTGAAGGGGATGATGATAAATCAGTGTCCTGCTCAGCGCCAGTGGAACAAGCGACTGGATGATAATAATGGAGGCGACGAAATCTGTGGTGAAGGGAGAGGGGAGGAGGAGAGAAGTGAAATCTGGTACATTTGGGAGGAGAGAGTCGAAGAGGAAGAGGAAGTAGATTGATTTTTGGAGGAGGTTGAATGGAGTTGGGGATGACTGAAGCCAGTCCCATAGCTTCTTCAGCTGCGGAAATTGGGAATTGGAGATTGGGAAGAAGGGGAAAGGGAAGGAAATTAAATTAGTTTAGAACCATATCCATATCCATGGAAGAAGAAGAAGAAGAAGAAGAAGAAGAGCTACTGAGAAGCGATAGTTTGGTATTCCGTGACAGAAACTGGCGGTGGAGGAGTGAGCTCAGCGGTAGGGTCTGAGGAAAGAGATGTGTTGTGCGATAAAGGTGTCAACAAATTTGCGCTGCATTCAGTTACTTAATTGGAGCTAATTTGCTAGCTATATTCTGGTGACACACGGTCCCACGCGACCAGGCTATATTGGCCTTTTTATGTTTAAGCCGGAAAAACAAATTGCAGGAGCATTAGGGAGGATTAAATTAAATTGTTAGCTTCATTTGATAAATACAAAACAATGGATAAGCTGTTAGTATAAACCTGTTCTAAAAATTTGTTATTTATAAAATTTATGCGAAATAATTAAAATTATAAAAAATAAATAAATTATTTTATTATTAACTTTTTATAAGTAATATAAATTAATTTTTAAAATGTTATATAATTAGAAAAGAAATTATTAGAATAAATTTTATAAAAATAAAAATGCATAATATATATTTATATATTTATACACAAAAGGACAGATCAATGGTAATAATAGAAATAATAAAACTATCATAAAAATAAAAATTATAAATATATGTTGATTTATACAATTTTATGTGGATTTGATTTTTAGATTATTAATGGAAAAAAAATAAAAAGATAAATGATTTATAAAATAGACAATAAAATAATAGAAAAGAAAGAAAATATTAACTTTCAATAGATTTTTTTTTTTTTTGCTTTACAGATTTTTAACATACTCTCACCTATTGTCAAAAAAAAAAAAAAACATACTCTCACCTAAGTCAATGAAACTACACTTAAAGAAGGTTAATTGTTAAGGGAATTAATTGTTAATCCTTATATTTTAAATTTTACCAAATAAGATTAAAGAAGGTTAATGCATTGTAAGAGTAACTGTAGGCAACGCACACTTAAGTATTCGACAACCAAGGTATTGTGTAGACAACTCCTCCTGGATAATTAACTAAGATCACAGAAATATGGGGTAAATGGATTCTGTAGAGGTTCAGCAACTGCCTTCAAAGACTGAGTTCATATATTCTTTAATCATTTCCTTATTATATGTAATGTATCATTTTAATCATGTTATATTTTACCATCTATTTATGTATTTATGTTAGGTTATTATACAATTAAATTACATATTATCATCATGCATCATAATTATTCAAACATATAAACAAACATCCATCCAAAGAAAATGAAGTGAGGAGAAAAGAGTTACTACCCATCAAAATAAAAGCTAAAGTGGCAATTCACCTCTTGAACTATCATCCAAGGTGCAATTAACCCCAAAATTAACTTTTTTTAGCTATTTCAACCAAACAAATCGCAAATTTGGCAATTTACTCCAATTTTTCACAAAACATAGAGAGTGCACTATACTCTATTAATAAAAAAATAAAAATAATTTTTATTTATAAAATAAATATTTTTATATGATAAAAATAAAAATTACAATTCAACTACAAAAATACAAGCACGGTAATAAAAAAAATCAGTGATTGGTGATAAAAAAAAAAATCTTTTGCAGCTCCTTCCATATATACACTCTTGATCCTCATTGGAGGTGATGTTAGGTTTAGAAGAAGGATTCGACTCGAAAATTGAGCACCATAAGTCAGGGTCGAGTTCATGTTCTGGCTTGGAATTAGAATCCACCAAACTCATCCCACTTTGGAGGTGAATCGGTGGCGGCGACCAATGAGTCATCAAAGGAGGGAGGGTCTTTAAGGTTGTCTTGAGAAAGGAGATAGAGGGAAGAGACAAAGAATTAGGAGAGAGAGTGTATTGTTAAATGAAGATGCAATTTGCTTATATATATAATATGATTTACATTTATGGAGTTGAAGGAAGAAGAATGGAGCGAATAGCCTCTCCACCCATTATTGTCTCCACCCACCATCTTCCACTAGCTCAACCCATCGCCTCCTACCTACAACCAATGTTGTTGTTATTACTAATTTTTTTACCATCCCTGCCTCCACTCATCTTCCACAAAATAACATTATTGATGTTTTTATCTGCTACTGCTAGGGCTGAGCATCGGTCGGTTCGGTTTGGTCAAAGAACTACCAAAACTGACCAAGATAAAATTGTGACCGAACTGAACCAAACCAGATGCAAAACCAAAATTAACCGAACTAAAAATAGTCGGTACAGTTTGGTTCGGTTAAATCGGTTATGGGCCAAACATCACATTATAGGCCAAACCAAATTATGGGCCAAAGAATATAAATAAAACCAAACAACATTCATACTATAGGCCAAACAACATTCATATTAACTAATTCACATACCTAAAACAAACATATTTACATGGCACAAACAATATTCAAATTAACTAATTGACATTAAAAATAACATTGGTTTTTTTAACTAATTCACAATCACAAGTATACTTGCAGTCCGTAGACATAACATACATTCATAATAGATTGAGGAACATTAAATGGGACTAAAGGCCAAAAAGAATTCAAAACTTCAACAAACAAAACTTCAACATACAACTTCGTATCAACAATAATACAAAATAAAAGGCAAGGCAGCAAGAAACAACAGAGTAAAAAGCTTCATTCAGCAGGCTAAAGGCAGCAGCCAGGTAGCAAGCAGCAGAGGCAGCAGGTAGCAGAGGCATCAGGACCAGAAGAATTCCAAGATAGCAGGATGAAACAGTAATAAAATAAAAGAAACAACACCTAAAAGTCCATCCAAATGAATAAAAGCTAGAAAATTCTAAAAATAAAGAATTCAATTCAAAACAACAACAACAATAATCAAAACTGAATGTAAGCAAAGGCAGAAAAGGAACAACACCTGAAAGCTGAAATCAATACTTTGAAGTTAGGTGTTTGACGTTGGCAGTGTAATTCCAACATTCGGTAAATCTAAAAAATTACAAAAATGTTAGTATATATCAAATCAAAATGTTAGCAAAATATTAAAAGATGAATGAAGTTCATACATTTCTAAAAAATTTCAAGCTCGTCAAGTTGTTCTTCAATACATAAAGGTTGATCCGATGTTCAAAGCCAATCTTGCCCGTATATTAAAGACTCAACAATTTTAGGAGTCAAAGAACTCTTAAATGCGTCAAGAACTCGCCCACCCGTACTGAAAGCAGACTCCGAAGCTACGGTTGAGATTATGACTGCCAATATATCTCGAGCAATTTTTAAGAGTACTAAAAATCTCTTCGAATTCAGCTTCCACCATTTTAGAATATCAAAATTTTGCTTATCATCTAGAATAGCTTCATTCAAATAAACTTCCAATTCACTTCTCTTGAATCCACCACTACCACTCTCCATCCTTTGCTTCTAGCTTGAAACGAGCCTTCAAGACAGAAATAGGCTTTTCCATTTTTTATCTACTACAATTCATATCACTTGAATGAACACTTTCACTAAGTGATATATCTTCCAATTGTAGAAATTTTTATACTCAACAAATACTCATCAAGCTCCTTCCTCACCTCCTTAAATAATTGTTTCCCATTCAGCTAATCATACATCTCACAAAATGCATATTCCATGTACTCTAATTTGTCACGAGGGTTAAAAATATTAGTAAAAAAAATCAATTTGTTCATTTTACTTAGATCTCCCCCAATATTTGTCAAATTTAGTCTTCATTTTGTCACCCAAACTTCTTAACTCATAATCTTAACTAGACTTCCATTCATTTAAGAGGCAACACATATCACTGATTTCATTAAAAAAGGTGTTTGATGTGACATATCTAGAGCCAAAAATACGTAATGTAATGTTATAAAAATTTTTCAACAAATCAGCCATTTTTCTTACACAAGACCAATCCAAAAAAGAAGGCACCCCATCATCACCCAAGTCAACCTTATACAATATTTCTTGAACCTCAAACCTCTTAAAAGCTCTTTCAAATTTCTCGGCAGTTTTTAGCATCAAGTAGGTAGAATTCCACCTAGTCGAAACATCTAAACACAAACTAGACTTGTTTTGAATGCCCTCCCAATCTATACACTCTTTAAATTTACTTAATCTCACAGGAGAACTCTTAATATATCTTATGGCATCTCTAACTCGCTTAACTGAAGGATTTACATCCTTTAAGCCATCAACAACAACTAAATTAATTACATGTGCAATGCATTTCATGCGAAGATATTTGCATTTTAAAATAGTTCTACCCCAATTAAGCATTCTCTTTTTTAGCAAGTTCAAAGCTATATCATTTGCACTTGCATTATCAACTGTAATTGTGAATACATTGTTTAGTCCCCATTCAAGCAAGCAATTTTCTAATACTTTTCCAATATATTCACCTCTATGGCTACTAACTGGAAAAAAATTTAAATTTTTTTATGCAACTTCCAATCATCATTAATAAAGTGAGTTGTGATGCACATGTAATTAATTCTTTGCAAGAAAGTCCATGTATCAGTTGTAAGATAAATTCTTTGACAATTTTTCTTCATAAAAGATTTTACACCTCTCATCTAAATACAACTGAAAATAATCACGTGAAATCGTCCAATGTGATGGAATCCTAAACCTTGGACATGCACGAGCCATACATTGTCTAAACCTCTCACTTTCTACAAATCTAAATGGAAGTTCATCCACAATGACCATTAGTGAAAGTGCCTCTCTAATTGCATCTTGATCAAAATTCCAACTACTAAGTGTCCCTACATTATCACCATGTTTAGACTCCAAACCAGGTTGCAAAAATAATAATTTTTGACGTGTAACTGAATTAAGGGGGTTCTTTTTCATGCATTCATGTAATGCTTGAGTGAAAATCTCTATCACATTAATTACATTTTCACTTGCCTATTTTATTGCCATCTGCATCCCTGAGCTTGTGAAAGTGATCCCACATACCAGACTTTTCATCCCTCTTTTTTTTCGATTATGCTTTTCCACTAGGACCACTACCAGTGTCATTGCTAGGCTATAAACTAGTAACTGAAACTTGAGATTGATTACTGCTGACATTCATATCTTGCCCTTGCGAAGTTGACATCTAAAATAATACAAAATAAAACTTGTCAGAAATAAAAGAGTTCATGCACAGGCTATCAGTTCATTAGTTCTAAATAATAAAAAATAGCAGGACTGAGATAGAGATAAAAAAAAATAGCAGCACAGGCTATCAGGCCATCTTCATTAATTGTAAATAAATGACACTACTATAATAAGAAAGAGACTGAGACTGAGACAAAGATAATAAGAATTGTATTAGACAGACATCGGTAGCAAGAAAGAGATAGATTTTATCATATAAACCTTAGATAGATTTTTTAATTGCCAACAACAATCAAAATAAAAAAAGAGGTACACAAAATGTCTACTGCCAACCAATTCAAAGAATAATAAAATAATAGTATATTAAGTTCCAAGAATTAGTGGATGTCAAGTTCAAGTATTTGTTTAATGCTTTAAGTTCAAGTTCAAGTATATTAAATTCAAATATTGTGCAAAAAGATAAAAAATCTAAATAAGCAAATAGCATAATATAAAAATTTAAAACAAAAATAACAACTTTTTGCTGCTTTCAGAATCAAAGCAAAATCATATGAATAACTTACAGTTCTTCACAAATTTAGTAAGCAGATGAAGCACAGGAGAAGAGCTGAAACCAAAGGGCTGATAGAGAGAGGTTTCGCTGCTTTCAGAAGACATAAAATCATGACCCAAGAAGATGCTGCTGCTGCTTTCACTAGCCGAGGGTTGAAAAAGAAGAAGGCAGATCCAAAAAAAGATGGCGGATGGTTGAAAAATACGAAGAAGAAGATGACAGACGAAGAAGATGGAGAAGAGGATAGAAAGATGGCAGTTAGGGTTACAAACTTATAGTATATGAAGACTTAAGAGAGATGAGAGATGATTATAAAGAGTTGAAGACGATGGAGAAGTGGGCGATGGTTAGAACTTAGGAGAAAGAGGGGCGGCTGCACAAGCACAATGAAGAAATTAGGATTAGTGAAATTAGACTATATATATATATATAATATAAAATATTATTTAACTTATGTTTTATAATCGGTCAGTTCGATTTTTCAGTTTTTGATTTTTAAAACTGAAACCGAATCGAGTAACCGATTTTTTAATACTTAAAACTGAACTGAACCAATATATAACTGACCGAACCGTTCAGTTCGGTTAATTAGTTTTTGGGTTTTTTTCCTCAGCCCTAGCTACTGCCATCTTCTTCTTCAAGATATGTAGCTTGTTATAACGTATTTGTCGCTATTGTTAGTCCTCCCATCATTTCCTTTTTCTTTTTCAATATCTATTGCTTATTGTTATTAAATGTCTGTTATTAATTATGTATTCTTGTCGTTGATGATATTGATTTTTCTGTATTGTTGTTGATTTTTTTTATTTTTCATATCATTATTGTTGATATGATGGTGGTGTTAATTTTGTTAACGACAGTGGTGGTGTTAATTTGTTGATATTTTTTGTTGATGATGATTATAATGATGATAATAATGGTTTTCAAATGGTGTTGATTTTTGGTATTAATGGTGGTGGTGTTGGCTTCTACCGTCTATGGATGATGGCGGTATTAATGGTAGTATTGATGGTGGTGGGTATTGGTGTTTGTGGCATCGGTAGTGAGTGGCGTTGGTGAACCTAGGTGGCATGAGGGAAAGGAAAATGAAAAAAAAGCAAATTTATTATTTTTTTAATGCATTTCATTTGCTCCATAGAGCAAGTCTTGTTCAATCTCCTAAATTTGAGGTAAATTGTCAAATTTATGATTTGTTTGGTGAATTGCCACTTTAGCTTTAAAATAAAAATGAAATCTAACCTAAGTCTACACTGAAAAAAGAAAAGGGGAAATAAGTTATAATCCAAAATAAAAAAGCCCATAATACGAACAATCCATAAAAAAAAGGAATGAGAAGAAAGAAATTACAGCCCATTGGTAAATACAAAATAAATAGGGATCTTTACCTGCATACCCTAGAAACACAACATAATAACAAAATTACCTCAACTTTTTTAATATTATTCCCGTGCCCCTAGCCACCTAAATAATTACTCCCGTGCCCAGCCTTTAAACATGCGATCTTCACCTTCAGCTGCGCTTTCTTCTCCTTCAGTTACGCTTTCTTCTCCTTCAGCTGTGCCTTCTTCTCCTTCAGCTATGCCTTCTCCAACGCAGCTTTCATCTTCTCTCTCAACTGCAAAAAATGCTATTAACAACCCTCCAAATAACAAAAATCTCTCTTATAAATACATCAATCTTCAAACAAAATACAAAAATCATACTCCATCGAATCAACAAGCAAACAGCAACCAAAGAAAAAAGTAAGCAAATCACAGAAAAAAAAAACTGCATGCAATAGGTACATTACTCCTTTTTTAATAATTTCAATTTCTTTCAAAACAATTACATTCCTCAAATCAAATTTTAATCATTAAATTCAAACAAATCAAGTTTTCAAAAATTTTAGTTTCCAAACAATTCATATAAAATACTTTCTCTCACAAAAAAAATAGTATACATTACTTTTCTTATTCAAAAACTATCATATAATGGTCGAAAATCTATACCTATCACTTCAAAAATTTGAAAATCAGACCTTCATCGACCTAATAAAAAAACTCATAAATTATGTATACTTTTTGTTGAATATAGAATCTTTTTAGTTTATTTCACGTTTTTGATACACTTGACACTTGCACAAATTCTGTATATTTTTTCTCGAATTTAGAATATTTTTGGTTTCCTTTAGATTTCTGATACATTTTTTACTTACAAAAATTCTGTATACTTTTTTTTGTTTTCAATTTAGAATACTTTTGGTTTACTTCACGTTTCTGATACTTGCAGGAATGGAGCAATTACTTGTATTTATTCATTACACTGGACAATAGAATGAAGCTTACAAAAACTTTTAAGTCACTGGAATACAAATTCCAAATACCTGCACCTACCAAAACCTCATCCAACTAGTATCCACCCGTTTAAAAATAGAAAATGAAGAAAAGCTACTACAAATCAACTACCAAGTCAAAGAACAGTACCCGTCATTACAAATAGAAAATGATTCAGCGCTGAAATTCTATATCCAACTAAAAAGCAAAGAAACTGATAGCACAAAGTATCCATTGTGCATCACTTTCCAAGAAAAACAGATTCTTCGACTCTCCAACTACAATAAAAGCACCATCAGAGAATCAAAGCACAAATACGTAGGGAACAGATACAACTTCAGATCTCATTGAATATGTAAAACATATTGGAAAAGAAAATGAAGAACAAGAAGTTCAAAGCCTTGTATGTCAGCAATTAATCATATCCGACAGGAATTGCAGTGAAATAAAACTTCAGCAACTTTACAAAGACAAAGAAATGCTCAAATCAGTGGTCACTTTACATGCAATATCCAAAAACTTCCTATTCAGAGTCCTAAAATCCTGCAACTAGAAGTACAATCTCAATTGCTTCGATGATAATTGCAATCAAAAATTAAGAGAGACAAGATATAAAAACACAACACTCTTCATTGTTTGATAATACAACAATGAGCACAGCTGCGCCTTAGAATGCAGGCTGGGAAGTCACCGTCAAGCGTCAAAATTTGTCATAGCAGAGCATATCAAATCTAAATACATGAACATAAAAACAGTCTATATACCTTCTGACATCATAAGTGATATGAAGAAGGAATATGGCATATCTATAAATTACATGCAAGCTTACAGGTTAAAGGAAAAAGCACTGGAATATATTAGAGGGAAATTGGAAGAATCATATCAGTTGCTGCCCAGTTTCTTATACATGATCCAAAAAATAAACCCGGGATCAATTATGGAGCTCAAAACAAATCAAGACAGTACTTTTCTTTACGCATTCATGGCACTATATGCAAGCATAGATGGATGGCAGCATTGTATACCAATCATAGTTATGGATGGCACTTTCTTAAAATCAAAATTCGGAGGCACACTTCTAACAGCAGCAACTCAAAACGCATCAGGTAAAATTAGTTTCTTTTCTGTTGCTTTTTAGTTTCTGATATGCTTTTGTTTAATTATTTTTTTATGACTTGTATCAGTTTAGTTTGTTAGTTTCCTTTCGGTAGCTTTTTGGTTTATTTTTGGTTTCTGATATGCTTTTTTGTATAATTGTGTAAGATTTTATATTAGTTTATTTTTTTAGTTTTCATTTAGTTACTTTTTGGTTGATTTATGGTTTCTGAAAGATTTTATATTAGTTTATTTTTTTAGTTTTCATTTAGTTACTTTTTGGTTGATTTATGGTATCTGATACGTTTTTGATTTGTATTAGTTTAGCTTTTTAGTTTATTTTTTGTTTCTTTTTTGTTGCTGTTTACTTTCTGATAATATTTATATGACTTTTGTTTAGGTAAAATTTTTCCTTTAGCTTTTGCTGTGACTGATTCTGAAAATAATAACTCATGGAAATGGTTTTTTAAACAACTGAAAAAAACATTTCAAATGAGGGAAAAGTTGTGCTTCGTATCCGATAGATATGAAAGTATTATATTAGCGATAAGAAATGTGTACCCTGAAGCTCCACATGTCTATTGCATCTTTCACATCATTAACAATATCAAGATAAATTTTAAGAAAAATACAGCGCATATCAAAGAACTCTTCTTGGCTGCTATAAATTGCAACAAAATGGAAGAATTTCAGAACTACATGTCTGAAATTAAAAAAGTTGATGTAAGAGTCCAAGAGTATCTACAAGCAATTGGATACAAGAAATGGTCAAAGATACATTCAATTAACGACAGGTATTCAATAATGACTTCAAACATTGCTGAATCAATTAATGCAATAATCAGACATGCACGAGAACTGCCGATAATAACTTTACTTGAATACCTACGTAGATTGATGCAAGACTGGACTTTTATAAACAGAAGCATAGCAAGAGCTACTTTTATAAAGCTTGCAAAGAAGCCTGAAGAAATGCTGAAAAATAACTACATAAAATCTCTCAATCTCAATGTCAGTATTGAATACTTTTGGTTTACATTTAGTTTCTGATACAATTAATCAGCATAATCTCTTAATCTCACATAATGAAATTATAAAAAGCACTTTCCATTTTTTAAAATTATTTGTAGGTCAAAAGATCCAATGATGAACTGTTCAATATGTTTCAAGAGAAAAAATAAGAAATAGTAGACCTGATACAAAGAACGTGCACATGCAATAAATTTCAATTTGATCACCTACCGCGCGAGCATGCGATAGTAGTTTTAAGGGAGCTTAATCAAGAACCTTACAGCTATGCATCGCATTACTACACAAAAGAATCAATGCTTCAAACATATGAAGCAATAGTTTATCCACTTCCAATTAAAGCGACATGGAATATACCGAGTGAAATCAGCAATATAGTTTTGCTCCGTCCACAAGGCAGAATCAGAGCTGGAAGACCAAAAAAATGAAGGTGCAAAGCTCCATGTGAAGTTAAAGCTCAAAATAAATGTGCTAGATGTGGAATTTATGGACATAACAGAAATACATGTAGGAATCCACCAAAAATATAATGAAAAATCAAATTCTTTGTAGTTTATTCTTAGTTTATTTCGCATATATAAGACAGTTAAATCTTGAATACTTTCGGCTTCCTATTGGTTTCTTTTTGGTTTATTTCAGGATTTTGATACCTTCAGCTGCAATTGTACCAGTATTAACCAATGAAAGTTCAAATATTTTTTCTTTACCTTTGGTTTATTATCAAAAGGCATGCACAAATCCATAAAAAAATAAAATAAAAAATCCATTTCTTTTTAGTTTATTCTTGGTGTATTTCACATATATGAGAAAGTTATATCTTGAATACTTTTGGTTTCCTTTCGGTTTATTTCACGTTTCTGATACCTCTTATACTTGCATAAATTCTGTATCCTTTTTTTTTTTTGTTTTACATTTAGAATACTTTTGGTTTACTTTAAGTTTTTGATTCGACTTATACTTGACCTTTAAAAAAACTTATAAAACAACTGAACCAAATAATAAAATTTGAACTTTAAAAGAACATTAAATTTACATAAATCCATCCAAAAATATGTAAACTAACAATATTCTTCAGAAATATGATATAAACAACTAAAAACCAAGTCTAAAT
>CATIWO010144313.1:0-10487 GCA_949673435.1 Macaranga tanarius | reverse complement strand
TTAATTTTTTATATTTATTTTATTTATTATTTTTTTTAAATCAAATGAACTGATTCTCTAAAATATATTTAAATACGTTTTGTTATAATTTTTTTGGGTGGTAAATAATTTTATTAAGAGTTTTATATATTTAGAAACTAAAATTATTAATAAAATTTAAAATATTAGTGCTAAACCAATCAAACCGACCTATAAATATATATAAAATTTTAAATATACAAAAAATTTAGTTCGGTTCAGTTTATTATATTTTTTTTACTCTAAAAACTGAACCAAACTTATTTCGGTTCGATTCGGTTTAAACTGAATTAATATTTTATTTCTAAAAACCGAACCGAACTGACTGCTTCGGTTCGGTTCGATTTTTCAGTTTTCGGTTATTTTTGCACAACCCTAGTTGTTGCCATTTGGGCAATCCTTCTTGATTTTATTTTGCAATTGCAACATCAAAACCACCATTTCCCTGCCCACATACGCTACTTTCAATTGTCACGTGTTCAATAGCCATTGTGGCTACTCCATCTTGATCTGGTTCAATCTCCTCCACCATGGCCTCCGCTCGAGATGCGTCCACACCTTGCAACAAGTTAAAATTAGAGGGAACCCAGGGAACAACAGCCATGCTCCTCCATTTTGGTGCATATTAGCTGATACCCACTTCACATTAACTTCTTCTGATTCATGCTCCAATAGTTTCTCAAGAAACCCATTTGAATAATTAGAAGCAGGAATAAAACTCATGTTGTTGGTGAGTATATTATAAATGGTGGCATGGTATTGTTTTTGGTTATATTTGAAGAAGCAGTGGTAGAGGCAGAGTGGTTGTGGTGGAGGAGGAAGGAGAGCTTTTCTGAGGCAGAGCCGTTCTTTTTTTTTTGTTCTTTTTTTTTTCGTTTTCTGCGTTGAAGAAGGACGTGGCACGGAGATAATATTTTTTTGTTAAATAGAGTACGGAGGTAATTTTAGAAAAATTGAGGTATTTTTATTATTAAGTTGTATTTTTAGGGTACGTAGGTAAATATCAAAAAAAAAAACTCCTTGTTAGAAGACCAACTGATTAAACCCAAAAACTGGGACGAGTTTAGGGCCGCCATGAATTTCTTTACACCCAATAAACTTTTGGGCCTGAATCTTTAGAACGAAGGGAATTTGCTTGTCACTGTGGTTTCATTGGCATAGCAGTTCCGTTATGTTAGGGTGTTACCATTTTATTTGCCTTAAGCCTTAACTGAGTAGACTTGAGAAGCGGTAATCAGAAAAAGGAAGGCCAAATGGCCCTGGTAATCAAATGAAATGATGTAATTTTATTAGGAAAGAAAAAGAAATATGTACAAACTACAAATAAAAATGAAATAGTATGTACACAATTCTGTACAAGAGTTGTATAACCAACTTTTGCGAGGACAATCAGCTAAAGCTTATTATTAAATGTCGAAGTACTTTGGATCTGACGGATAATCATATTCTACATGTAGCTGCAATGCCAAAAAGAATGTTCCAATCATCAGGATCACTGTGAAATAAATGTAGCATTTGAGAAATATCTGAAGACGTTAACTACTGATTGTTTCTTATTACTGCAGTTCATTACACGAATGAACATGATGCTCATTCGAAAATTGCAAGATGCATAAAACAGATTCGACAAGAAACATATTGAAGCATGTATAATATATTCTTGTGAGCGTGCAAAATTTACCTTGCCCTCATCAGAGTCTGAATGCCGCTGTGGGAACACCACCTTCATATTGCTATACACGTAGAAACGGCGATCACCTTCCATCTCCATTTTGCTTCCTGCTGGTGCAGATGAAGGATCGGATTTGCACCTCCGGACTGACCTTGTACATTTCTTGGGAGGAGGACACAAGAAGCGGAGATGAAGTGCATAACGAAGAACACCAGCTCCACAAGTATTTTCATTGGCCTTGGAAGGACTATGTACAGATTTTAACACGCATAAATTGGATGAATTTGGAGGGCTGTTGTCCCCCACGCCCATATTTGTACATTTATTATTGTCGTTCAGGGATCTTATTATATGTTCGGCTTTAAGTCCATTTGAATTGGAGGCCTCCCTCCCACCAGTTAAAGGATGACTACTGTCTGGGATTGAAGATTGTTTGACATCATTTTTTGTGTCAGAATCTCTACTCCTTCCATTCAGTCCAGATGAGGATAAGGTAATCTTTTGGCGCAGAAATGTCTATTGAAAAACAAATGAGAGCAACAGAAAAGTGAAAAAAAGAGGTCACTATGAGAGCTTCAACATGTTTTAGTTTACTTAATCAAAGAACAGAAACTTTATTGATTTATATAGCCAAAGCCTGCGCCATAACTGTGCCAAACAATTTAAATGCCATAGATTGGACAACTCATAATATCCAATATCCTGTCTGATTGAAAGTGGAAACTATATGAATCAGTGGTTGTTGATTCTTGGTACCAGCTATAATCTTAAGTGATACCCAGAACCACTGACATAATTATGTGTAAAATTCTGAAGCCAACTTACCTTGGTACCAGCTGGCATGTCACTTAGATCATAGTTACAAAAGAAAGTGTGAATGGGTGTCTTTTCTGGATTACTAAGAACCTGCCAAAACCAATTTAGCATGTCAGTGAACCTGCCTGCTAAAGCATCATTAAATATACAGGAAAATATATAGGACAAGCGCTGGTCATTTAGATATCGAAGTTCAACACCACATACACAAATTGTGCACATTAGCCCCCAAATCATTGAGATGGCATCAAGAAATTAAATTCAAGTACTGTTGCATAACTTAGAATTTTACTCTCCACTATTGTTCACTCATCTTCTTCTCATACATCCATTGATGCAGTACAAATTCACCTAGATGTAATGCATCACTCCTGTTCTAAAATTTGTGTTCTGATGACAATGCAACTAAACAGTATGTAGATTTAGAGAAAACGAAAATAATTTACCAATTGTATGCGCCCTTTCACAGGAATGCGAAGCCTGCTATTTTCAGTATGTGAATCATCAATGCTTAGGCTCCTCCTCATTTTTGTGCCACAACATTTGTTTGACAGCAATTGCCCAGCTAGATCTATTGACGAGTAGTATAGCAAATAGTTATCTCCATCCACACTAGTTACAGAAAATGGAAGTTTCTTTGTTTGTGGTGAAAAATTCCCTCCAGTGACATTAAGAACAGCAAGAAACCCATCGATTCTCTAAATATAAGAAACAATAACAAAGAAATTAAAAGAAAGTTAATAAATCCACAGTTCAGTCATCCTACAGTGAATCAAGATATAAAAACCATCTTCTACCATCAGATTTGAGAGCTAACCTGACTAACTTTACCAGATAATAGCCGACCAGATAACAAAGACTCCTCAAATGAACCAACCAAAGACCTTCTAACAGGCAATCCATTAAGAGTTCTACCCAATTTGACAGAGGGAGGAGTAGGGTTCAAATCTTCATCCCATGTCTGCAGCATGCCACTAGTAATCTCCGGAGTGAAAACATTGAATTCTTTTTGCAAATTATCAAAATCATGCGATGATTCACGCAATATCCTCGAGTCCTCATCCTTCTGGGAAGATAAAATGCGCGGGAAAGTTCCATCTAATGATTGTTCTATGTCCTTGAAAGTCAAGTATTCATCATTCAAAATTTTTGTGGCACTGGAGGACAATCCTGCAGATTTTACTCGTTCAGGAAGTTTTGGACCAAGAGGAGACAATGACAAGGGGGATGATACAACCTTGTCCACAGGTATTAGAATAGCCCCAGTTTGGGACCTTGCCTTCATTGTTTGTCCAGAGTAATTAGCTCTGGTTGGTGACACAAAATTATTCTGAGGTTTCGGCTCTTTGCTGTCAAGTGAAGGACCATCAGACATGAAAACAAAGTTTGTCTGATAGCCATCATCCTGTACATTCTTCCACTCTGGACACCAATTTAAAGATGTGAAATAGTTAGAATGGCCAATGTGAGCTTTCTTATGCTCTTGTGAAACAGAAACTTTACAGTTATCCCGGTCACTCCAGAAGTTACTCTTATAAACGCTGTCACCAATATCTAGGGAATCACCATTAAATTTATCAGGCAGAAGCATTCCGTTCAAAGGAGACAACAATCGCTTCCTGACTAGTGATCCAGTGGACTCAATTGCATCACTGCTGCTGCTAACCACAGTGGATGTGGATTGGTTTTCATTAAATAAATTAACAGGAGAATTCAATCCCCTTGAATCAAAACCTACGATCCTAGGAATAGGTGTCTGAATACTCTGTCCAGTTCTATGAGTTAACCAGCCATTCTTATGCTCCACAATGGTTTTCCTTTGGACATCTCCAAAAGATGAACACGGCAATTCCATCTGCACTCTATTGCCAACATTACCTCCCTGCATCCCACCCAAATCACAACTACCTACACCAACAATCCGGGGTGGGTTTGCTACCAATGTGCTCAAAGACACTGCCATTTCCTCGGCAATGCCACTGGAGGATACTTGAGGCAAGCCCATCCCTGCGTTAAAGATGCTGTCCTCCAAATGTTAAGAGGATCTTCTGTTTATTGCTATCACTCTTATGCTCCCTGTTGCTTTACCATTTTCAAATGCATTAATACAAAATAGTAGAGTCCACTGTCATAATTGCAATGCACCGATCAAATTGAACTCCTCCAAATTCCAATTCCAATTTTATCAGCAGCGAGAATTTAGCATAATAAACCTGGAAACTTCACTGGCAGGGAACATTAAAATCCATCAACCAAACGCAAATATCTTTAACTACCATTCTTACATCAGAATTTGTACAACCAACTCCAGCAGACCAGATATCCAGAAAGAATCACCCTGAAAGAGTGTCAAAATAAATATTAGTCTCTGTAAGATCAATGATGGATACATGACATTAAGAAAACACCAAATGTAGGTCAGTAGATCCCTTGTAAATGAGCAGATTGACGAATCAAACTGCAGAAATTAGCCTAATAACAGAAAATTGATTTATCAATCTTAAAAAGTTGCAGAAATCTTCAGAGGGAAATTAAGAACAAATGTAAATAAACTTGAATGAACCTGATATTCAAGTACCAAAAAACTAAGTGTGAAAACAGAAACATAGAACTTGTTTAAACATCATTATCACCCTGATAAAACTAAAACCTGCATTTAATCGAAACTGGCTTTCAGTTGAAAATTAAAACTACTTTAAAAAAAACAAATAAGATTAATAAAAACAAAAAGAAAAAGATCCAATCTTTACTTTATGATTTCATTTTCATCCTCGAATTTCTGGGCAACCATGTATAAGCAAATAAATAAATAAATAAACCAAAACTTTAACAAATGATACCGGCAGTAACAAAGCAAAATTCTCATTCCAAGAACAAACAAACACAACCAACTAAAGAAGAAAAAAAGAATAACACTAACAACAACAAAAACGCACCGTTGAAGCCATATCGATGATCATAAAAACCCGAAGAAAAAATAAACCCATAATCTGGCCTGCCTAAAATCCATCAACCGATCAAACCCAGAAAACAAAAAGTGTTTTGAAGTCAATTAAATCACCAAAAAAAAAAGTTGGAATCTTTGTTATTAAATCCTTTTCTTCTTCCTTCTCCTTGGAGTCTTTGCAGTTGCTGGTGTTTCCATATATGTAATGTCTCTGTGTTTATTTATGCAAAAGTACTGTAAAAAGATATTGATTATTATATTACAGTATATATTGAAGTATTTTAGGCCTCTCAAATAGCCATAGCTACAAGCTATAAATAAAGAAAGAAAGAGGAGGGCAGGAGAAGAGAAGAGGAATTGAATTGTGAGGCATCGCTTTCATTTAAGCAGAAATTTCTGGCTGCCTGAAAATTTGAACATTTTTTTTTTTGGTTGGTATTATAAAACCACACATGACACAGCACAGCACAACACAACACAACACAACAACTTGCTTAAATAAAAACCACTGGCTTTTATGAATTGAGCCTTCTTTTTCTATTTCTCTCTGCGTGGCTCTCCGTACTCTCTGTGTATGTATGTGTCATGTGTGTGTTTGTTGGCTCTCTTTTTTTTTCCCACTCCACTTCTCCTGTCGTTGTCCGCTTATCCAATTTCTTCTTCTTCATTTTTAATGTCCTTCCAAATATAACATAACATGGCCCCTTTTTTCTTCTATTTGATGGTACCATTTTGTAAATTTCTTAAATAAAAATATTGTTGATATGTTAGTTTTATTATTAATTAAAAAATAAAATCGTAATCAATAACTATTAATTCAAGTGGTAAACAGTTCAGATTTTTTTAAGTAAAATTTTGAGTTCAAATTTTATATATAGAAAAAATAAATATTAAAAGAGATATATTCTTTTTATGAGTCTATCCCACTCAATTTCAAATTAGTCAAAATCTTTTATGGCTATCTATATCAAAGGTATTATATATAAAAAAAAATGAAGATTGTATGTTAAAATTATATTCCCTATTAAGACCAAAATTAATCACACGTGATAGGGTGAAAATGAAAAAAAATCATGATACACAATTTTCCGTTGGAATATACATGGCTAGCCTAGCATATCTCATCACATCCATAGTATGGTAATGTAGGCCATAGAACACAAATGTTTGGCATATAGAGATGTGAGCCCAAGAGGCAAAATCCTCACCCGACCCTTATCATTTTGACACTTCACGAAGACGCAATGACAACCAAAATTATGCCCTTATCGTCTCCAGAAGAGACGTGTCTTTGTTTTAGAATTAGAAGTGGTACTAAAGCTATAATTTATTACACATGTTGCCCCCCTTAGTACCTTCGTGTATACTAATACTACTACTATTATACCATATGATGCTTCTTTTTTCTTCTAAAGCTGCCGTGTCTAATATTGCTTCCATTTCCTTGTCAGGGTTTTTCTTTCAAAATGAGTTGGCTGCCTCTTTTGTTTCGCCTCACTTTTGCATTTATTGTTTGTGATTAGTTTGGTTCTAGTCTTCTAATGATACCAACAAACTCTTCACACCTCCAGCGGTGGATTGGGTGCATGCAAACTTTGATCCATAGGCCGAATATTTGCTTTGCCGCGCAGCGAAGTTGAGACCATTAGGCCTCAAAATGATGAAAGATTAAAGAAGATGGGCTTTTTCATCTAAACCTCGCCAGGATTAAAGAATATTTGTTTCGTTGTCGTTTAAACGAAACATCATTTTTATTTTCAAGAGATTCTTGTTTACTCTTATGTGTGATACTTAATGATAAAATTTGTAATATGTATATTGAGAGTGGTCTAAATTTTATATTTATTTTTTTAACTTAAAAATAAAATCTTTGTAATCCAAAATTAAATTTGTGACCTTTCACTAATAGTCTACTAGTAACTTCTTTTTAATGGTATTATGAGGTGTAAAATTCGAATTCTATTGTTATCAGTACGTTGATATTTAGATCATATCAATTCCCAACTAATAAAAAATATAACATATACTATTTACCAACTCAAATTGTTGGACTTGAGTTATTCAAAGTTATTTATTTTTGCTAGTGAGACTGAAAATTTCTCTGTATATACCCATTTGCTGTTAGGTGTTACCAATTTTCTTGCTACTGGTTTAGTTATAGCTCCACCTCTCTCCAATTTTTGGTACAAAAGGTGTACCTAATCTTTTACATTTATGTTATTGGCTAAAATGTCCAGTATAGCAAATCAATGATTAATACTGGGAGTTATTGCTAATTCTTCTCCGCCTCTTCCCTTTTGGATTCTCGTTTCCCATTGGGCAATATTTTACCTGTTGGGCCCAGTAAATTTGATATTTCTATACCATTAGCTTAACATTCTTCCTAAATCCCCTCCGCCCAATTACTTTTTTTTTTATTTGTTTTAAACTATTAAACCTTATATTTAATATTTACATTTTTTCCAAAAGTTAAGTAAAGTTTTAATAATAATTAATTTACTAATTTACTAAAATTTTATATTTAATATTTTTTATTTTATTTTATTTTATTTTATTTTTACGAACTCGAAAAGAGGAAAGATGATATTTGAATCTATGACTTATTGATATCTTGAAGCAAGTTAATGTTCCTAGGCTATTCAACATTCGGCAATATATATTTTTATTTAAATCATATAATTTTTATAAAATAATATAAATTATATGTTAATTAAAATAATATAGGGATAAGGTTCAATTTAGCTCCTAATGTATGGTGCGAAGTCCTTATAATCCCCTAATCTATTTTTTGGTTCAAAAATACACCTAACGTTATTCAATTCAGTCATTTAGCCAATTCTAAAAAGTTTGACATCCAATAAAAATACAAATTAGTCCCTAAAATTGTGTTTCTATTAAAATATTTCAAATTTTAAATTTTAATAGACAAAATTGTCCTTAATTTTTTGTTGATAGTATTATTTTTAAGAAAAATATTCTACTTAATTATCAATGTTGAAAATTAACTTATATGTGTAATGTAAAATAATGAAATTTAAAAATAAAATTTTAAACTGAAGTGATATATATATATATGTGTGTGTGTTTGAATTCTTCATTTTAAATTAGTTAAATAAAAAATAAGTATATAAATAATAAAATATTTGGAGTTATTGATCTTATTTACTAATATATACTTTTAATAAAATGATTAATATTGAAATTTATAAGTATTAATTTCATTAAAATAAATAAATTTTTATCCTTATATTTTATTTTTTAGTATATAAAAAGTTAAACATTTGGAGAACAAACACTTTTATTTCCTCATTCTCTCTATCCTCTTGCCAATGTTATATTTTAAATTTCTATTTAACTAATTTCAAACGACATATTAAATATGTATATTAAAAAAAATAAAAATTAGTGTCACTTTGATTTACATTTTTATTTTTAATTTAATTACTTTAGATTATACATATAGTGTAGTTTAGAGAGATTAATAAATAAATTAAATAATTACCTTAAAATTATACAATTAATAAAAAATTAAGAACAATTTTATCTATTGAAATTTAAAACTTGAAATATTTTAATAGAAACACAATTTCAGGGACTAGTTTGTATTTTTATTAGATGTCAAACCTTTTAGAAGGGGCTAAATGACCATATTGAATAACGTTATGTGTGTTTTTAAGCCAAAAAATAGTTTAAGGGCTTAATTGAGCTTTGCACTATACATTAGGGACTAAATTGGACCTTATCCCAATAATATATTAAAAATATTATATTTCACATATTTTAATTATATTTTATTAATATGTATGACAATTAACTAAATTTATAATTCAAAAACCAAGAAAATATATTAAAATATAATTATTTTTTATTTTTAATATTTCTGAGAAAATTTTATATTAATACAAATCTATAGTGATAACATAAATTAAAATTTTTATATTAAATTATATTTTATATTGACGTTTTTTAACTATACAAAAACACAAAGGTCAAAGTTTAATGATTGTATAACTAATTAAAATTAGTCGTAAACATGCGCGTTGTGCGAATATTTATAGAATAATATATTTAGATATTAAATAAATAAATAATTGTACCGGATAAATAATCATAAACTGTTATTTAAGTCACTAACCAAAATTAGCAGAAGAAAAAAAAAGATGATGAAAAAAGAGAAAAAAGTTGTAGAAATGAATGGATTTGAATTTGAATGACGACGAGAGTGCATAATATTAGTAGTTTTATAATGGTTGATACTAAATAGAGTTTTAAGTTAAAAAGAGTTTAATTTAATAAGTAATTAATTAAATATAAGTTTATTTTAAATAAGTAATTAACTAAGTAATTTTTATATATTTTTTTAGAAAATATTGTGAATTTTTAGAATTCAACACATAAACTTTTAGAGATGAATAGTGAATAAAGAAAGGGACACGTGTTAAGATTTGAACTTAATAATTTTAAAACTCGAATTTTAATATATATATAGATTTTATCATTTTAATAATAAATAACCTAAACAATAAATCCAAACTAAAATTGAATTAACTATAAAAGAATCTAAAAAAATATTAATAAAAGTCTCATAAAAAAAATGTTAACAAAAAAGTAAAATCTAAAATCTAATGATTAAATAATAATAAAAAAAATCTAACGATCAAAGAATCTCTCCATATGTGCATGTATTTATTATTAGGGAAATGATACACTGATGCGGGACAAATTTTTTTTTATAAAATTATAATTTAGCCTCTCTCTCATTTTATAGGAGAACATTTATTTTTTAGGAGTTGAAATATAATTTGGCGGCGGGGCACAACAAATACGCGGCAAATATCATTTTCTTATTATTGTTATTATTATTATTTGGTGCCACTTTCAACATATTATATGTTGAAATGTTTGATTGCCGTAATTGGTTCCACTATATGAGTATCGTCGCTAAAGGGTGTGGTAGGTGAAGTTCAAGCATCCATCATCTAGTAGTGGAGGGGGAGAGGAGAAGAGAAGCGTTTTTAATTTTATTCTCTTAAA
>CATIWO010144292.1:0-16902 GCA_949673435.1 Macaranga tanarius | reverse complement strand
CCCAAGTTGGTGTAGGTATCTCCACTCATGAGCCTTCTCCACCTCATAATCCTCCTCCTCCTCATCCTTCAACATCTCATGGTTATCATCCTCATTCAAGTGCAGAAGATAGTTATAGTGCATATGGTTATAGTGGTAACTTTGGTTATAGTGCATTTGGTCATGGTAATTGCTCAAGGTCCACTATTAACTATAGATATAGTAATGATACATATAGTTCGGAATCAAGTCAGTTTAATCCATATCCACCTATAACTCAACCTGCCTATGAGTCCTTTAGAAGTAATAAAGGTTCATTTGATTACATGAATTCATTGTTCAATTATCCTCCTCCAAGAAATGACTGGTTCTTCAGTGGCCAACAACATGAAGGTCAAAGTTCTCAATCTCATACTCAAAGTCAAGAAGAGACTCAAGATCCACCTAGGTACTCTTTTTGGTGGTGATTATTATTATGTATTGTGTTTATGTAATATTTGAGATTTTAATAATTTTATGTTGTTTTCTATTATTTTATGAATAAAAATTAATGTTAATTTAATTATGCTATAAAATTATGGACTAAATATATATATTTCTTTTAACAGTTTTATTTATAACATATTTGTGTATTTAAATTTCAAATTTCTCTTAAAAATTCACTAAATTTAATATACTTTATAAATTTTTTAAAAAAATTTACGACTCGTTAGACTGTTACCGTTACGTTACAACATTACAGTCCCATTTTTGTTACACGCGACCGTGACCGCGATCACGGCTGTTACCATTTTTTAAAACCATGGCGACAACCGTTGAAAGGAAACAAGAGTAGGAAGTTGATATTCTCTCTTTAATCTAAAAATAATGCAAGAGTAAGGGGAAGACCCTAGGGTAGCCAAGCATCAGTAAGGTAACTAATGGTGCCATCCAGGTAGATTGGGGTAAGTGGTGTGCAAGCTGGAATGACTTTTGTACTGTGGTGTAATCTATATAAAAGAAATCATATAAAAAGTTATAAAAGAGGAGAAATCTGATGTTACCAATTTAATAAGATTGGACATTATGTAAAAAATTACACTAAAGCACTACTAGGTGAGCTATTGGTATAAGGTTCCAACGCTCCTTGTAATGGTAGAGGAGGTAGACCACTTAATCCAATGAAATTAACAACTATGCAAAATGAAGTTAGTATGGTGGCTAGACCATTCTAAAGTAGGCCTATGGGGCAAGGAAGTATAACTAGGAATGTGTAGCAAGCGAGAGTCTATACTATTATGGAACACAAAGTAGAGAACTCTTTAGATGTGATTACTAGTACGACTCATATACATGGCAGATTAGCACATATGCTAATTGACCTCAGTGTTATGTTTTCATTCATATCATTTGCATTTATAATGTATGTTAGACTTAAGTCATGTGATTTGAATGAACTTGTAGTTCTGAGTATACCTATGGGAATTAGTATGGTATGTGAGATTATTTATTAGGATGGTCTGGTGAGAATGAGAGCTAATGAAATGAAGTGGGATTTTATACCCCTACCCATCTTAGGAATGGATGGATTATATTGAGCCAACGTGGATTGCTTTAAAAAATAAGTGGAATTTGAGGAGAGGATAAAATTTATTGGAGTGGGTAAGAAGGCACCTACCAAGAATATCTCGGTGATGGTAACAATGAAGTATTTAAGGAAGGGTTATCAAGCATATTTGGCTTTGGTCATTGATAAGGAGAAGTAAGGAACACAGTTGAAGGAATTGCCTATGGTGAATAAGTATGATGATGTATTTCCTGATGATATGCCAAGATTACCGCATGAAAGAGAAATAAAGTTTGAAATTGATCTTTTGTTAGGAATAACAATGATATCACAAGCATCGTATATAATGGACCCAACAGAATTAAAGGAGTTAAAGGTGCAACTATATGAATTATTGGATAAAGAATTTACCTGACCTAACTTTTTTCTATAGGGCACAACTTTGTTGTTTGTTAAGAAGAAGGATGGATTTTTCAACTATGTATAGACTATAGACAATTGAATAAGGTCATAATCTAAAATAAGTATCCTTTGCCAAGAATAGAAGATTTATTTAACAAGTTGTAGGGAGCTACATTGTTTGAAAAGATAGATTTAAGTTACAGGTATCACTAGTTGAGAATTAAGGAGTTTGATGTTTTTAAAAGTACTTTTAGGATAAGATACAAATACTATGAGTTTTTAGTGATGCCGTTTAGATTAAGGAATGGATCATCAACATTCATGGACTTAATGAATAGAGTTTTCGAAGCCTATTTGGATAAGTTTATGATTGTGTTTGTTGATAATATACTGGTGTACTCTAGTTAAGGGAGGAACACATATAGCATTTGAGGTTAGTTCTTAATATCTTAAGGAGTATACAATTATAAACTAAGTTTAGTAAATGAAAATTCTAACTGGACAAGGTAGTTTTATTAGGGGATATGATATCCATAGAAGGCATGTATATTGACTCTAGTAAGGTGGTTGCAATTATAAATTAGAAACTGCCCATAAGTGTAACAGAAGTTCAAAGGTTTTTTTATATTGGTTAGATATTACATGAGATTTGTATAAGATTTCTCAATCATTGTATCTCTTTTAACAAAGTTGTTAAGGAAGAATATGAAGTATGAATGGACCTCAAAGTGTCAGTAGAGTTTTAAAATTTTAAAGGAAAAGTTAATTACTATGCTAGTGCTGACATTACATATGGAAGGAGGTAAATATGTGGTGTATAGTGATGTAATGAGAAAAGAGCTCGGTTGTGTACTGATACAAGATAGTAAGGTGATTGGCTACGCATCTAGACAACTTAGACCTCATGAGTAAAATTACCTTACACATGATATAGAGTTGGTGGCTGTGATATTTGCATTAAAAATGTGCAGGCATTATTTTATATGGGGAGTGTTAGGGGTCATTTTTAAAACCTTGATGGCCAATGATAAATCCATAAAAATAATTCACCATTGAAAGAGATTAATAAAAAGAAATGACATTCAAAATATTTTAGAGCCATCCCAAGTACTAAAACTTTACCCGAAAACCAATTAAACCTTTTCGAGACCAGACCAAACCCTAAACAAATATTTACTTAACCCTAATCATCCTGGAAAAGTAGTTTTGATTGATGGATGAGAGAAAATTTCCTGTGAGTAGTGTATTTTAAGTCAATAGGTCAAGTCTTGATTGACTTTTAATGTTTTTCAGTCTGGTTTGTGCTCCACGTGTCTGGGTTTAACCTTAGAAAACCCCATAATGAAAAGTCAAATTTGGTCAATCAATTTTTTCAGAGGTCAAATCGAGCTCCTAAGACTAAATGTCAGTATAAAACCACCTTTTAAAATTCTAGTGTGTCCGTAGATCCCGTTTGGCAAAAAGTTAAAATTTTGATATCCGGTGGTACTTGTGTCCATGTCATCATTTTTATCTTTAAAATAAGACACATTTTTTAGATTGATCACTAAGTAAGGAATATTCTATTTTGAAATATTTCATGCCAAGTGTCACTTTTAGAGACAAAAGTGCATATCCTTTTACTTTTTAAACCTTAAAAGTGCTAACTAATTACATCATCTTCCATTTTGTATTTATCTCTAAATAAATGGTCCTAGGCTACAATAAAAGGGGGGGAGGAGGAGATAAATAAAGAAAAAAAAGTCCCCTAATTAGCTCATAATTCATGAGAGAAAAGTGATTTTTTTTAATATCAAAATTGAGTGAAAAATAACAAAAATAGCATAAACTATACTCTCTTGATCTCTTACCCAATTTTTTCTTATTTTTCTATCCAAAAAACATCCACATAATATTAAAAATCATCCTTAATTCCAGCACAAAAATTAATCCAAAAACCTTACCAAAACAGAATTAAACAATCATTAAAACAAAGCCTTTACTAAACTAAACTTTCTTCACTTTTTTAATCTTCAATTTTTGGTGAGTTTCTTTCAAATTTAAAGGCCAAACACTTAGAAAAATCTCCTCTCACTTTTGGGGTCTTTGGTTTTGAGTTTGGGGTTTGATTTCAATATTTTTCAATCAAAAAGTACATTTTGGGTTGGCCATTATGAAGAACATCTGGCCAGCTATTCATCATGGTTCATTATGGTTGGCCACCCATTCCTCAATTTTGGCACGCCATTTTTTTAGCCTAAGCCGGCCATTCAAGTGGCCAAACATTTTAAATAGTCATAAACTCCCTTATCTTGATTTTTTTTATCTGAAAGGGCTCAAAGGATGGATTTAGGGACCTCTTAAGATTGATCTTGTTTCGTTCAAACAAGGCTCTAAAAATTCTAGGATGATTAGATTTCTTTCATTTTACTTTTAGTTTTCATTACAAATGCTCTTTGTTTTCATCACTTTTTTTGGTTAATTTTCATTTACTTTTAATCTGAAACACTTTAAAAGTTTTTAGTTGATGATCAAGCTCAAGATATGTGGTTTATACTTATGATTATGTGTGATTATTATTACAACTCTTGTTTGATGTGTGTTTATTGCTTATTATTATTACTAACCCTTATTTATTATGATTATTTATTGATGATGATTATTAATAGCTCTTATTTCTTGTATGATTATTATTACTAACCTTTAATTGATTCTTACATATTTGTATATCATTTTGCATCTCATGTGCTTAATTGCATTTCACTTTCTTGATTTTATATCACTATCATACATATGCTCTATTTTTAGATCCTTATATGAATATTTGTATGCACCCTAACTTGCATCACTATCATTCTTGCGTGTATCCCAGATTTTGTATCATTTTCCAAGCACCCAAAATTGTATCATGCATCATTTATATTTATGTGCACCCCATAAATATTTGTTACATGTATCATGCATTGCATCTAAGAATTCTTGCATTATTGAATCTTATATATCTTATTCAATCTCTTAAATACTACCTACTAACTCCAACTAACAATCTCTAACTTTTGCTAGCTTATACTAACATCTAACATTTATTTTCATGTTCTTTACTTTACAGGTACTTTTTATATCAATTGTTGTCTATATTGCTAACTCTAACTCAATCTTAATCTTTACATATACATATACATATATCAATATCTATATTGCTACTATTATGTTACTATATATGCTCTATGTTATATATTGCTAGTGATGCTATGATTGTGGTGATCTCTTGAAGCTCAATAACTCTTGTTTGTTAACCATTTTCTTTTCTTCAAATTTTATAATAAATCAATTCAAAGGTTCATCTATTTCTTAAATAAAACCTAAATCATTTTCTTATTTTCATGGAGACTTAGTACTTTAAACATAAAGAATCAATATCTTATTGAATGAGATCTTTCCATTAATATAACAAAATATAATTTTGATGCCTAAAAGTGATGGACTGAGAGGATCATTCCTATGGCAAGATAAAGGTATCTAAAAGTTCAAGTTTCTAATTTTTAATGCCAAAATATTTATCTTTACAAGTGTTAATTTCATGATTTGTTAAAATCCATTTTTTAAATAAAGACTTTTGATCTTCATTCTTACTTGCCACATTTCATGATTTATTTTAAAACCTTTTTGCATTATTTCATCTTTTAACTTAAACTTTTATTTTTTAAATCTTTTTTTCCAATTTATTTTTCAAATAAAACCCTTTTGACATGGCTTAAACTCAAGATAAAAGACCCCTTTATCAAAGGCAAATAAAGGAGATGTTGGTGAAAAAAATAGCCATTTACTTTTCTTATACACATGATGCATGCATTTATTTCTATGTTCTTTATTGATTATACCATATCTATGTACATGTTTGTATTATGTGTACTCTCCATGATCACATGCTATTTGTTGCCATATTTATATATTCTTTTTGGTTTACATAATACATGTTATGCCATGTCATATGTATATTATGCCATCTATTGTTTTAATATGTTATGCCATGCCATGTTTAGTATAGTATTTATAACATGATTTACCATGTTTAGATTTGTTTCATGCCATAATATACCATGCTTTACATTATTATGATAATATGTTCATTTCATATTTGTCATGATCATACATGTATATTATGTTATCATGTATAGTATGATAAATAATGCCATAATGTGTTATGCTTTATCTCATATCTTTATTCTTGTCTACATTCTTGTTGTGCCATGTTTATTGGAGGACATGTATGTTGTTATAATCATTGCTATGTCATCATTTGTATACCTTTACCATGTCATGTCATATATTATGCCATATGTTATGTTTATTATATTCATTGCATTATGCCATGCTTATACATTTTTGCCATGTATCACATAATGTACTGTTTGCATTCTACCATGTTCATGCATTTTTACCATGTTCTACTATATACATTATACTATGCCATGTTCATGCATATTATATGTCTTGTTGCTATGTGCTTGTATGAATATATTGTGATTGCATTTGCATGTATCGGTTGGCTCATCATGGAACATATTCTAAATAAGCTTTGTATCAACATGGTAGGGCTGGCAATACTCAACATCTGGGTGGTATAAAAATGCCTTGTGTTATATGAGTATGCGCTTACTGACGTCATATCCAAACCCAAATGTCTTATCCATGGGTGAATTTGGTTCCAAGTAAAGAATCGAGTTTGCCTAGTCCCTAACAGGATAATTTTTTAAGTGATACTGAGTGGTGACTCCACTTTTCTCTTGGCTAAGTTCTAGGGTTGTAAGTGCCACTTTGCCATCCTTAGGCACTCTTCTAGTACTCCCCTTACTATCCCTTCATGTTTTTATAACAAGGAAAAAAGGGTAACAAATACATCGGTGCCGAGTCGACGCACTGACATCAATAGTGGAAACTCCTCTAGAGATAGATGTACTGATCCTAATGTTGATACTTTTCTTGTATGAAATGTGTACCATTTTAAACTAATTTACATCATTAAACTTTCCACATGTGCACCACTTACCTTTAGCCCTAAGATGGAGCGTGGGTGATTCTGGTACCACTTGCCCTAAGGTCATTCTATCATAGTAAACCATTGCCCGTAAGCCTAAGACTCACTTACATGCCATTTTAACTAGTGTTTTCGATAATAGTTTCCGCTCACTATAGGCACATTGACGCTTGTCTACTTATTGGGGACCTTTTCCTTTGTCGGACCTAAGCTCATGTAGTGGCCCTAAAAACACCCAATAAGTTTTACCCTATATTGCATATGCTTGCTTAATTTATGTCTAACATGTTGTCACTTGTTTTGACTGAGTCAATGGTATCTCATATATATTGAGCCTAGTTGCTTAGACATAATTATACCCTTTTTAGCCCTTATATACTTAATTGAACCATATAGTTGAAACAGTTAGACCTAACTTATCATGATACATTTGCTACATAATGGTTGATTCTTATAAATAAAATGGTTATTCCATTTTTGATCATTTGTTACAGACACCATGATTCTTATGGCCATGATAAGCAAAGTCGAATTGCTAAACCTACTGGGTTTATTGAGTATGTTTGGTCTAAAATGCCTTGCTAGTTATATCTTATAAATATAATCTTAAACCATATTGATACCATTTTATGTAATCCATATGGTTAAGGCTTATGCTTTTCATTATATCACTTACTTAGATTGGTATGCTTAAGTCTAACCGCCTAAGTTACTGTATATATGTCATATCTTCAATCCTTACGTACCTATTTGGTAAATAGTAATTCAATTTTAGCCTTTATATATTCATGTGAACTAATTATAGTACATTTGAATATGTTTTATCTAAAATACCTAGTCTCTCATGCTTTGATGATATGGACCTAAACAATATATATTCCATATCAACTATAAAATCCAAATGGTTTAAGCTTTATAGTTATCTTGGTATTATATACTAACTTTCTTTGTACCAATGTATATACAAGTATCCTGAAACTCTATCAAAATTAAGCCACATATATTAGACATAAAACCATCTTGTTTGTTAATTTTTCTTTTTAAGAGTAAATTCGAGCCGGTTCATCCCCCGTTGATGTTCTGGAAAGCCTTACCTAAGAAAGAAATTGAATGAGCTGTATGTATGGGAGAGATAAGGTTGGAAGGGACTCTATATGAATTTTATATGAATTCATGCTTGTTAGTTTAACTTTTCACATTATATTCATGCATTTTGTTTACTTTTTATATTAACCATGCATGTTTTCTTTTTTATCATCCTATTAATCATGCATTTTTTTTTCTAGTTTTGACAAGTTTATCATCCTTTTAATATTCTTATAATCTATCTTTAGTTTTAACTCATCAATTAAACTATCATGTTCTCCCTAGTTTTCAACCTTTCTTAGTTTTACCATCTATTGTTTTCTTCCTTGTTTTTAATTGTTTCTAGGTTCATCTCCACTTTTAACCTATAATACCTCATTTTTTCTTAGTTTTCAACCTTTCTTAAGTTCATCACCTATCATCTTCCTAATTTTCATTTTTCATATCATACTATTATTTTTGTCCTAGTTTTCAGCCTTCCTTAAGTTTATCCCCTATCATCTTCCTATTTTCAATTTTTCATATCATACTATAATTTTCTTCCTAGTTTTCAACCTTCTTTAAGTTCATCACCTATCATCTTCCTAGTTTTTAATATTGTACTATCATTGTTTTTCCTAGTTTTAGTCTAATGATTACATATTCTCTCCAATTCTAGCCTATCATACCATCATTTTCCAATCTTCCTTAGGTTGATTGCTTATGTTTAGTTTTATCTAATTAATTAGGTATTTTCTCTAGTTCTAACATATTATATCATCATTTTTTTAAAATCTTTCCTAGGGTTATCATATATTTTTAATTTTAATTATGCATTTTGTCCAGTTTTAATTTATCGTACCACTATTGTTGCCTAGTTTTGATTTTTTATAGGCTTGTATACTATTATTTGTATCTAGTTTCAATCTTTCATATTACATTGGTGCATTCCAAGTTTTGTGCCTAGTTTTGACTTATCAATTATACAATTTTTTAGATTGAACCAGTCATATCATTGTTTTTTTTATAGTTATTAATCTTTTGTTAGTTCATTCATTATTTTTTATGTCTAGGTTTAACTTATTAATCACAAATTTCATGTATCATCATTTTTGTCTTGCCATACCATCATCTTTATTTTTTTATACCATCATCATTGTCTAGTTCCAATATATTAATCATTTTTACCACAATATTCTTTTACCTTATTTTTAACCTAACATGAGTCCTTGTTGTTTTTAGATTGTATAACATTATCTCTATCAAGTTTTAATTCATCATATCGTCATTTTTATCTAAGTTTTATTTATTTAAACTTATCATATCATCATTTTCTATTTAGTTTTGTCCTAATATAAATTCAACCATTTGTTGTGCATTTTCTAAAATCATATATCATATTTCATTTATTGTTTCATACATTTTGTCTAGTGTATACTACATTCATGTATTGTGTTCTATATTTTGACCTAGCATGAGTTTGTTTTACGCATTTTTAGTCTTTTATAAGTTTATATATTCTATTTTAGCCTATTATGTATTAAAAATGGTTTCTTACTTCAACCTACCATGAACTTGTATACTTTCTACATGCTCAAACTAACCCATCATTATTTTTTGATCACCTGCTAACTATTCTGTCTAATTTTAACATGTTATATTGCTATTATTTTCTACTTACTTTTAGATCTATTCTAAGTTTATATATCGTTAATTATGTAACATGAATTCCAATATTTCTGTTGAATAGCTTGTTTAATGCATTTTTACATGTTTTCTTGTCTACTTTTATACAACATTAATATTTTTGTACAAGGTCATGCTTAACCAATTATAATCCGTAAAGGTCTTTTTAACTTTACTTGAGTTGCATTTTACCTAAACTTTTTTCTCAATTTTAACCTTGTAGGTTTTATTTTTTACCTCATCATGATAAATGAAAATTTTATACTTGTAGTTCTTGAAATGTGCTCATGCATTCATGCATTTATTCATTTCCTTTTTAATCCTCATAAAGCCTACCCTTTTTAGCATCAGTTTAACCATAGATGGTAGTTCAAGTGCAAGCCAATTTCTTAAGAAGCTAATGGAGGAAAAAGTAAGAGAATGCTTGAAAAGGAACATAGTAAATATCATTTGCAAAGTGCTCAATATAGTTTATACGTAGATCATAACACCACCAAAAGCTAGCTACTATAGGGTTCTATCCCCATATTAAAATCCTTTCCTAATTCCATATCTTCCTGAGACCAATAGGATGAAGAATGTTGTGAATCAAAAGGCTAAGGTCTCATTTATTGGTAAAAGAAAAAGAGAAAGTTAGTTTGGATTTTTTTTTGAATGTCGATTCCCAAAAGTCAATTCCTAACTTTGCCCAACCATTGTTTGAGATCTTTGAGATACTCCAAAGGGAAGGATTGATGAAATAAAGTGAATTGTTCTTTTTACAATGTTTCTCTTCTCATTTACAAAGAACGATTATTCTCTTTACAATATTTCTTATTGAGTTTTGCATACTTGGCAAGTGAATCATGATTATGCACATGGTATCATACTTGATTAGTGAGAGAAATGAAAAATAATTAAAAAATAGAGGTAAAAGACCCCTTTTTTTTCAGACTTTACCCAATAAGAATAGTTCTTTTTAAGCTTATGATTTGACAAGTGATTAAGTACCAACCTATTTCTAAAATTTCAAAAACTTTTGTAAATGTTGCATTTACTTATAAAATTTTGATTTACTTGCATAAACCAAAATTTGAAAAAGAAAATAGGCTTTTCTCATTTTATTTTGAACATTATTTTGCCAAAAATAAATATTTATATAACCTTTTTGGAATTGATACGATTGTTTTGTTAGCATGTTTATAAGTGAAAAAGATTGGCATTTCTATTTACTAGAGTAAAAATGCACTAAGCACTTATATTTTAGTTATGTTTGCTTACTTAGAGGGGGCTGTTTAAGAGGTTTTTAAGGCCTGTGTAAGCTACCTCTAGGGTATTCACACTACAAGAAACTATACATTTAGGCAGAGTTCCTAGTGCTTCATAAATCCTAAAATATACCATTAATTCTTTTGAGGTGAAATCATAGTTGTATTCATAATTAGAGAAATAATTTATGCATTTCTTTATTTAGCTATTTTTAGACTTCTTCATTCATACAGTATGCATATGTTATATTGCTTGTTAACCCTTTTGTGCCTAAAAACTAGACCTTACCTTGATATATGTCAGAACATTAATGGAAAACATATAGTCAAGATTATGAGTAGAAAGGTTCAAAGAGTTGAAATATTTTTAAAATGGGGTATATGTGAGTCAAAAAGAAAAAGAAAAAGAAAAAGAAATAAAAATCAAATAAGAAAAAGCCTAAAGACCATATAAAGCCAAATGCTACCTTCTTATATCTTTAAACTGTGCAGATCTTGCATTACTTATTCCTATCATTGACCAATCATACTCTTGTTTATCTTCATTTTCTTTTCTTGTTTCAACCATTACCTTAGCTCTATTATAATCTTAATAAAAATTATTTTGATCCTTTTTCATATTATACATATGTATTAGTAAAGAAAGTGTGGCTGGTTTTGCCTATGGAATTTGGCTATATGCCTCAAAAAATAATGAGGGGTTACCAAATGCGTATATACCTATATGAAGTGCAATAATTATTTTATGGGTGGTTTGTGTATGCTTACTTGACTTAGTAAATAAGAAATATTAATTCATGATCTATAAAGTGGAAGTGCCTCTGTTTAAAATTTTAATAAGTTATTAGCATGACAAACTTATTTTAATCTTATTTCCCATACATTCTTTTCACTTATTGACTTATCATAAATGTTGGTACTCGGTTATGAGGCAAATCGCCTTAAAAAAACTTAGTCAAGTTCAAAGAGAAAACTTCATTTACCCTTTTCCTAAATAATTCTAAATACCCCCTTCCTTTCTCACTATTGCTATAGCTTTTCTTCAAGATACAAGTGAAAAAACCCTTTTCTCAAAGAGCCTCAAAGTTTCCTAAATCTAGAAATGATCATTAAGGAGACCAACTATGACCATACATCCAAAAATTTTAAATACATCCTTTTGCCTCTAAAGTTACATTGTACATCTTACTAAGAGAAAATGCAAATATCTCGTCTAGGAAAAAGTTAGGGATATAGTGAGCATGAAAAATATTTGATTAGAAAACTTTTTAAAGGCTAATCAATAACAAGTATGATATATGCATGATTGTGACTTATTTTCTAAGTGTGTTCAAATTTGTAAGAAATATTGGCTAAATGGATCAACCTATTTCATGTTAATATAAAATTTTTAGAACATTATAAAAGTCAGCATGTCGACTTGGTACCGATTTGTTTGCTACCCTTTTTACCTTGTTATGAAAAAATAAAGGGACAATTAGGGGAGTACTGGAAGAGCATCTAGGGATTACAAACTAGCACTTATAACCTTAGAATCCACCCAAGAGAAAAGTGGAGCTGCCACTAGGTATTACTCAAGAAATTATTCAGTTAGGGACTGAGCAAACTCGATCCCTCGTTTAGAACCAAATCCACCCATGGATAAGACATTTGGGTTCAGATATGATATCAACAGAAGCAGACTTATATGACACAAGACATTTCCATACTGATAAAATGGTAAGCATTGCTAACCCTATTATGTTGATACAGAGCTTATTTGGAATATGTACCATAAATAGCCAACCATACATGCAAATACAATCATAATATATTCAAACAAGCATATAACAACAAGCTATATAAGATGCATGAACATAGAATAGTATGATGTACATAGTAAAGCATGGTAAAATACAAGCAATACAACATGTGATACATGGCAAAAATGTATAAACATGGCATAATGTATAACACATCATGGCATTATTTATCATACTATACATGATAACACAATATATATGTATAGTCATGGCATATATGTAATGAACATACCATGACAATGAAGGGAATGGAAGTTCAAAGCAACCAAATATGCGGAATTTTAAATTTTTTGGAAGCATGCAACACTTGCATCAAGTTTGAATCCATTCAATGCCATAAGATCTAAATCACATGCATTTACACAACTAAACATGCATCATGGATAATATTTTAGCAATAATAAAAAAGACATGCAATCATATTATAAGTCCTATATACTAAGAGTCAAGCAACACTTACAATACTTCCAAGTTTGTAGAATGCTCGATAAGCTTTTGATTATTGCGATCCACTAGCTCCGAGCTCCCCAACTGTGAAGCATCTAGCTTGTGAGACACGGTTTGCACTTGGTTAATCTTCAAGCACCAATAAGCTCTCCACATAAGCCTCTTTTGAATGACCCAAGAGCTTGTGAAAGCTTCTTTTATCTTGAAGGTTATGGAACTTAGTATTTTCCCTCAAGGATGATGGTTAGAAAGAGATATCACAACACTTGTGATATGGAAAGGTTCACTCAAGAACTAAGGAAGAAGAAGACTCTCTTTCTTTTCCTTTTGTCTATTTTGACTAACCAAACTTTCTCTCTCAATGCCTTGGCCAAAATTTCCAGCTAGTAAAGTTGGTGTCTTAGAGCTTTCTTGTCAATTAAATAATCCAATGGTGTATTCTTTGTCAAGCCTAGCAACTATTGCTAGTCACCATTCCAAGTCAATAGAAGACTTGTAATTCCACTACCTTGACAATAAGAAGCCACCATCTTTGAATTGGTTAGTTTAGTTGGATTGTTACCCCATCCCTATTCCAATTCCATTACCACTTAATGGGCTTGGGCTTAGGTTTGGGCCATGGGCCTCTTTACACTTAGGGATGGTCCAATCCAATCCAAACAATTAATGGGCTAGATTAAACTCTTTAATCCAAACCCAATCCATATAATTAACAAGTGAACTAGTTCAAACTCTTTGAACAAAGTCCAAGGCCTATGGTCTATCACATAGACCAAGTTCATCATCCATAATTTACATGGTCTATCTCATGGCCCATGTCCATATATATATATATATATATATATATATAGAAGGCTAATTTTAATTTAATCTTTAATTTAATATCTCATATTAAATTAAGTCTAAATTAATATTTGCTTAAAATGCAATTAAAGTTCCAATCTTTGAATTCAGATTTCGGGATATGCTAGATCCCTGCATATGCACAAATCCAATTCAATTAATTCAATTAAATAATTAAACTCTTTAATTAATAATGAAATTAATGTTAATCATCACAAGTGCAAACCTTATGTGTGTGACTTACTAGGTTCAAGTCTAAATGGCAATGGGAAATGATATTAACACTTAATATCACAGAAACACCTTTCTATACTGAATGTTAAAATCCCAATGTGTTACATTCAGTTCCCACACGACTACCCAATTAGATATGAATGATATATGTAGATTCGCAAGAACCATAGAACACAATTACCATGCACTAAATGTCCCTTCATTACAAAATCCTGATATTGGCTAGAGTCAAGGTTTAGTCAAACTCTAATTTCCTCAATCATATGACCTCATCTTAAGTTCAATTCTTGATAAAATACGACTACTACTAGAAACTCTTTTCTAGCACCGAAACTCTTTTTGGGTAAGTCGAGTTTGACTTGGCCAGGTACTTATTAATCAAGAATAACTTAGATAGCATAGGATCTTGTCTCGGTTCACTCCAGGTAATGAATTCCATCTTGGCCGATCACTTATCCCTACATATAACGAACTAGAGCCACCACATGCCATATACCCATACATGGCTAGCACAGGTATGTAAGCGGTAATAAACTCTAACCAACCATATGTGGATGACCATGTCGCCTCAGGTCAAAGGACCATATGCACAATTATGTCCAAGATTGTGATTGTTGACTAAAGTGAATTCCCAAGCAATCATAAATCTTGTGTCACTGTTCAATCCACTCATCACATGAATATCCACATGTCTATTCTGATATCTCATATTAAGTAGTATAAGACTCACTACCTCCCATTATCAGTATCACATACTGATCAAGGAAAATAGACAGAGGTGATAGTCTACGGATTAATACTACCTTTATATTAATCCACCAACTATGAACATTTATAGTATATGTACTAAATAAGTTTGTCACTCATATTATCAACTCTTGATAATAAACTCATTTAATATAATAATAAAGGTAAATATTCAAATAAACAAACACTTTAATTAAAAGAATATATTATTGCCAAAGAGATTAATATACAATATTTACATACATAATGGCCCTAGGGCACATCTATACTAAGAATCTTCCACTTGCACTAGTGTCATTCGCTACAATATCTAAGACTCATCTTCTCAAGATGGTGGTCTAACTGTAGCTGAGTAAGCGCTTTAGTGAGTTGATCAGCCATATTGTCGGCTGAAGCTACCTTTTTCATGAGCACATCGCCCTTTCCAATAAGTTCCCTGATAATATGGAAGCACTTTTCGATGTGTTTGGATTTCTGGTGAGACCTTGGTTCCTTTGCCAAAGCAATGGCTCCATTATTGTTACAGAAGAAAGGAACTGCCGACTCAATGAAAGGAACAACACCTATTTCGGAGATGAACTTCTAAATCCAAACAGCTTCCTTAGCAGCATCTGATGCAGCTTTATACTCAGCTTCTGTAGTGGAATCAACAGTGATACTCTGCTTGGAACTCTTCCAGCTCACTGCACCTCCATTACAGATGAAAACAAACCCAGAGATAGACTTTCTATCATCCACATCTGACTAGAAGTTAGAATCTATGAAACCCGTAAGTTGTAAGTCACCTCCTCCATAAGTTAGGACTAAATTATTAGTTCTTCTTAAGTACTTAAGGATAGCCTTAACTGCCACCCAATGCTCCAAGCCTGAGTTGGATTAAAACCTGCTAGTCACACTAACAGCATAGGCAATGTCTGGCCTAGTACACAATATAGTATACATGAGGCTTCTTATAGCTGAAGCATAAGAATCCTTAGCCATCTCCACCATTTTCTCAGATGTTTTGGGAGACATCGTCTTAGAAAGGTGGGTACCATGCCTAAATGGTAACAATCCTCTCTTGGAATCAAGCATGTTGAACCTCTTCAACACCTTTTCTAAGTAAAGAATTTGAGATAAACCTATTATTCTCTTTGATCTATCTCTATAGACTCGAATCTTGAGAATATAGGTAGCCTCTCCTAAGTCTTTCATCGAGAAGGTCTTAGACAACCATACTTTCACAGAAGTCAATATACCGATATCATTGCCGATGAGAAGTATGTCATTAACATACATGACTAGAAAAGTGAGTTGGCTCTCACTAACCTTCTTGTAAACACATGGCTCATCTATATTCTTAATTAAACCATAAGAACAGATAGCCTCATTAAAATGATGATTCCAACTCCTTAAAGCTTGCTTTAGACTATAGATTGATCTATTAAGCTTGCACACTTTTGAGCCTTCCTCAGATTCAAAACCCTTGGGTTGCTCCATGAAAATATCTTCCTCAACATAACCATTAAGAAAGGCGATCTTGACATCTAATTGCCAAACCTCATAATCATAGTGTGTAGCTATAGCAAGAAGAATTCGAATGGATTTAAGCATGGCTACCGACGAGAAGGTCTCCTCATAGTTAGCCCCTTGCCTCTAGTGAAACCCTTTCGCTATAAGCCTAGCTTTATAGGTTTCCACCTTCCCGTCTGTGCCAATCTTTCTCTTGAAGATCCATTTACACCCAATAGGTATGATACCTTCAGGTGGATCAACAAGTGTCTAGACTTGGTTAGCATACATGGAATCCATTTCAGTTCTCATTGCTTCAAGCCATTTTGAAGAATCTTTATCATATAAAGCCTCTTCATATGTAGTAGGATCATCATCATGAATGCTTTCTTCATG
>CATIWO010144217.1:0-32436 GCA_949673435.1 Macaranga tanarius | reverse complement strand
AGTGTCGACATACTATGCGAGCAGTTTGGGCACTACTGGTGCGACCTCGTCGAGGCAGGACATGTTTCCTTCTCAGGCCGCTTTTGATGATGCGGTTGAGAGGTCTATCCAGAGTAGATTAGATGTTGTTCGAGCTGAGCTTCGCTCTGAGCTTCGCCGTGAGTATGATGACCAAGTTAGCGCATTCCGGCGCGAGCTACAGACTTTGACGATGTGGGCCTACAGTTCTGATATGCGACCTCCACCTCCTCCTTCAGATGCTGAGGGTGATACTGGTCCATATCATACTACAGATTTAGGGGACCAGTAGGTTTTGACACTGTCTATGTAACATATTTTTGAAATAAATGATAATTTATACGTTTCTATATTATTATTTTATTGTCATGTTATTTTATGTTTCAAATATATTTATTTATATTTTTTTAATACGATTAAAATTTCTACTGAAATTATAATTAATGTTTATACAAAATCTTATAAATAATATACTACTATTATATACTACTATTATTTAATTAAAAATAATTAATTAATTAGCGACGGATTACCGGCGGAATGCAATTCGTCGGTAATTACCGACGGAATGCAATCCGTCGGTAATTACCGACGAATTTTGAAAATCCGTCGGTAAAAATTAACGACGAGCATTTTACCGACGGATACTGATCCGTCGGTAATCCGTCGCTAATGACGAAATCCGTCGGTAAATCCGTCGGTAATTGCCTGTTTTCTAGTAGTGTAATAGTACCTCTCCTTCACGGCTTCAACAGTCTTATCTCTGCCAAGATGACCAGTTAAACCACCACCATGCAAATCCCTAATGACCTTTTCATGAAGAGATGTGCGAGGAAGACAAAGCTATCCACTCTTCATGAGAAACCCATCATGAATATAAAAATCATCATAAGGCTGTTTATTTATGCAACTAGCCCAAGGCTTACTAAAATCTTCATCCTCTGCATACAACTCTTTTAACACCTCAAAACCCACTATCTCCCAACTAAGAGTTTTTATCAAGGCCACACGCCTGCTCAAAGCATCCACCACCTTATTTTGCTACCCCGACTTATGGACAAGCTTATAAGGAAACTTTTCTATATATGTCGACCACCTAGTATGCATATCACTCCTAATCTGTTTCTATGTGCTTAAGTACTTCAATGCTTGATGATCAGTATACAAAATGAACTCTTTGGCTATAAGATAGTGCTCCCAAGTCGTCAACCTCAAACAGCATAAAACTCCTTATCATAGGTAGACCACTTTTGTCTAGCCTCAAATAACTTTTCACTAAAGAAAGCTTCCGACCTCTTCTCTTGGGATAAAATAGCCCTAACACCTACACCACTAACATCACACTCCACCTCAAATAACTTTTCAAAATCAGGCAATGCTAGACAGGTGATGTACTCAACTTCTTAATTAAAGTAAAACTACTCTCTTGCTCTTCACCCCACTAAAATTTCCCTTTCTTTAAACACTCAGTAATAGGTGCAATAATACTACTGAAGTGTTTAATAAACTGTCTATAGAAAGTTGCTAGTCCATGGAAACTCCTCATATCACTCACATTCTTTGGGGTAGGCCAATCTCTAATAGCTTTGACCTTCTTCTCATCTACCTTAATCCTATCACAACTTACCACATAGCCAAAAAATAATAAACTATCTTGCATAAAAGTGCATTTTTTCATATTAGCATATAGTTTCTTTTCCCTTAATACCCTAAACACTTCTCTAAGGTGATCTACATACTCCCCTCTAGACTTACTGTGAACTAGTATATCATCAAAATACACCATCAAAAATTTACCCAAGAAAGGTTGGAGTATTTGATTCATAAGCCGCATAAACATACTTGGAGCATTGGCGAGGCCAAAAGGTATGACCAACCACTCATACAACCCATCCCTTATTTTGAATGTCGTTTTCCACTCATCACTTGGATGGATTTTGATCTGATGGTAGCTACTCCTCAAATCTATCTTACTAAACACCACTTCCCTACTCAACTGATCAAGCATGTCATCGAGCCTTAGAATAGGAAACCTATATCCAGTGGTAATTTTATTTATCGCTCTACTATTAACACACATCCACTAACTCCCATCCTTTTTAGGGGTCAACAATGCCGAAACCGTACATGGACTCATACTAGCATGTATATGTCACTTGCTCAGTAATTCTTCTACCTTTTCTCTCAAAATCTCATGCTCTTTTGGACTCATCCTGTAATGAGGTAGATTAGGCAGAGTAGCACTAAGCACTAAATTAATATGATACTATATGTCCCTCATAGGAGGTAATCTTGTAGGCAAATTATTAGGCACTACATCCTCAAACTCTTATAATAAACCCTGCACCTCCACTTGAATTAGATTCCCCTCTACATCTCTACTTCCTTCATCTCCTTTCACTACTAATAAATGCACCTCACGCATCTCCTTATACTCATCAACAAATAAAGATGGTTCATGCACAATGGTTAGAAAGTTCTTTCCCTCCGTTTTTGAAGCCTTAGGTTGGTTCTTCCTAGCAAATGGCACTAGAGTATACCTCACACGACCTTTCTCCAACTGATACACATTCTTCCTACCCAGATGTTTGACATCCACATCATACTGCCAATGACACCTAAATAAAATATGGCAAGCATCCATATCTACTATATCACAATATACTTTATCAATATACTTACTAATAGAAAAGGGTATCTTGTATCGTTTTGTCACCTTGATGCCATTGACTTCTTTAATCTAACTAATGGTATATGGATTAGGATGTGCTTCGGTCACCAAATTCAGCTTCTCCACAACATGTCAACCTATGATGTTCTCTTGGCTCCTACTGTCAATGATGAGATCAAATAAACTCCCTTGCACTGTACACCTAGTGCGAAAGAGTTTGTGGCATTGTGTATCATCCACATACTTTGGTGACAACATGAGCTTCCTCACCACACATGCATACTCATCTCGATCATCATAATCACAATCATCATCATCCCCATTGACTCCAAAAACCTTATCATCAACTACATCGTCATCCTTCTCTACCACGTTCACGGCCTTCCTCTTTGGACACTCATTGGAGCAATGCCCAACTTCACCACACCTGTAGCACTTGACACTAAAAGGCTTAGTATAAGGATTTTTATTCTTGGTAGGTGCTGTGGTATTAACTTTCTCTACCATTACACCTTTTCCTTTTCCTACTCCAGCATTAGCAGAATCCACATTACTAGTTTGAGGGTTCTTCTTTCCCTTATCAAGTGCAGCTTTGTTATCTACTCCCTTATATCTTTTATAGTTAGCACTTTAGGTTTGCTCTTGGATGAGCAACTCGGCTTTCATGGCCAAGTTTCTCACCTCTTATATACTGAATACCATCTGCACACTAATCTTGTCTCTAATGGATTATTTCAACCCGTTCAAATACCTCGTTGCCTGTTGATTTTCACTATCCGACAGTTGATTCCTCTCTGCCAACCACATGAACTCGGTAGTATATTCATTCACACTCATAGTTCCTAATGAACACTTCTGGTAGGCCTGAAAAAGATATTGCTGGTGGTCTAGAGGTAAGAACCTATCCCGCAATAATTGCCCCATCCTCCTTTAAGTCTGAATTGGACCATGTCCCTCTCTTAATCTCTCCCACCAAACCGATGTTTTCTCCCCCTTTTAACCTATAAGTAATAAATTTTACCTTCCTATCCTCAGGGAACTCAGTATAATCAAAGAATATATCTACTTCAATCAGCCAATTCAAAAACCCTTCTATATCAAGATCACCATTGAAGTTAGGGATATCTACCTTTAGTTTGTACTCATCATCCCTTCTGTAATTTTGTTGCCATTGTAGTCCACCACTAAATTTTCCACGTGTGTTTGCTACCTCACTAAGTCAGCCTTATCTTCGAAAGTATCATCATATCTTACGGCTACCCTTTACTGATTGTTGGGAATGGGATCAATAATGGGTCTGATAAGGTTAACTCCTCTGCCTTGCTAGCCACTGTTATTCCTATGCCCTGGTTCAAGAACCCTCAATACTGCCTATAATTAGGTTTGAATTGCCTCCAATTATTGGGCCATATTTTAGGTCATTTGTTACTACTCTTTAATCACTCTCCAAGCAACTTACAATCCCCGATCACCGTCTTAGGATTGGTTGCTATCACTACGGTCATTGTGAGCCATCGGTTAGGAAAAACCTGCTCTGATACCACCCGACGCAGCGTGTAGCGTGAATAATCAAACACGTTGATCATTTAGAAAAAATACAAATCTCAATCTAGAGATAAAATTCTCAATCCAGAGAAAAAATCAAGTAAAAACTTTAATTAATTGATAAAAATTGAGTCACCCTCTCCTCAAACCCTAATATAAGTATTTATAGTCTAGAAAATAAAAGAATAAAATAGGAATAAATAAATAGAGTCCTAAAATAACAAAAAAAGTCAATAAAATCATCAATTTATACCCAAACAAAACACAGGCGTATCCCATAAGACACGAGCATATTTTAATGCGTAATTTTCTGGTAGTGTAGTACACAAAAGCTTACATGGTCGTACCTCCAAGCCGTGTACTAATCTATCCCTTTTCAGCATCTCTTACACAGGCGTGTCTATAGGCCGTGTACTCTACTGTCTATTTTGACCACTTGCTATATGGGCATGTCAAAATACACATGGGTATGTATCATGTCTTCATCATAAATGCATGCAGAAATAAATGTTAACATTGTTATCAAGTATGTTTAGTGCTTTATACAACCTCATAAGTATGATTCTTAATCAATGAAGCCAAAATAATCTTTTAGTAGATTAAAATATACAAAAAGGACGTATATTTGACATACCTTTTCCCCTCATTCTTCTCTCTCTATCATATTTAAATTTGCCCCTAACTTAGTTGACCTTTTCCCATGTATCACCTTGCCCATGTCTTACAAAATCCTGATACTGCACTCAAATTCAATCAACAACATTGAATATCAAGCAAACATGTGCTAAAAGTACGAATATATTTCAAAAATCTTAAAAATCATATAAGATTATACATGAAAATAAATTTTGAATAGGTCAGCTCGATCACAAAATAAGCTAATTCTCTAAATAAACTCTTAAACTTCGATCTAAAGTCCTTTTTTCTTACCTCATTAAGATATTGGCCTGCAATGAATTTCACGCTAGGTTCAATCAATCTTAGTATGTCTGCCTAGTTTTAATTAATATACAAATATATACTGTACACAAAGATAATAATAAGATATACATCAAAGGTACTAATTCTCAATTTTATGTATATATAAAAAAAAACAAAGAAAAGGAGCTTGGCAAACATATATTGAAATAACACTTTAATAACTTAAGTAATACAAAACAGGTGAGCAAACAATTATAACAATACTTTATACTTTTGATTTATTCTTATTCTTCTCAAAACTTATTTCTAATCCATAAGCATTAAAATCCTCAATAATTAAAAAATGTCATAAAAAAAGTAAAAAAAAAACACCTAGAATATCATGAAATCAGCAGCTAAGAACATTCATAACCAGAGAAAATGAACATTTTAAGTGCAAAAATCTAATGATGAACCGAATTAACTAACAAGCAAAAAAAAAAAAAAAGAACAAAAAATTATGGATTCTCAAGACTTACAAAGGGGAAGCAGCAAATGTCGAGATCCTTTGAAGGAAGAGTAATCTCAATAACTTTATAAGGGTATGAATGGTCTCTATCTCTTTCTTTCTTTCTATATGATGTCTAGAGATTATATGATGTCTGTCACCAACATCCATCCATTAATCAATAAATTATTTATGGTTTTTTTCCTTAGAAAAAGAAGAAAGAAAAACAAAGAAACTTACAAGAGATTTTTGATAGAATGTATGTACCTTCTTATATGCTCAAAGATGCACTAGCACCATTGCCATTTTCTTTCAATGTTTATATAGTTGTTGTCTGTGACCCTGTGTTGTCTCTAATATTAGGAATAAAGAAAAAAGGAAAGCTAGAAAATTTTCAAATTTTTTCTTCTTTAATTTATTTTTTATTTTGAAAAAACATAAAAATACTAAAGTGAAAATTGAATAGGGTTTCGCAAGACCCAAAAGCCAATCTATTTTTACAAAAACAACCTACGCAACCTATCAATTAAAGAAAAATTTCTCTTTTTCCTCTCTTTGGTGACAAAAAAGAAAAATTTGAAGAGAACAAAAAATTATATAGAAAATCAAACAATAAACATTTACCTCTAGTTCCATACATAATAGAAGAATTTGGATTAAGCAAAATTGCCTTCGACAAATGTTCAATTGCTTCCTCCAATTAACCTATATTGTAGTTACAAACACAAAATAACATTAAAAAATAATAACTTTTTGGATCACATTGATTTTTTTTAAATTGTGGATTAAATAAAAGCATAAATCCACACATAATATTAATATAATATTTACCCCTATAAAGTGCCTCCATACCTTTAGCTTTGGCCTCCTATGAAGCCTGATGATTTTTCTCCCTAACCTCTATAAATGAGTCTCCCATTTAAAAAAATTTAAATTTTTTATCATAATCACGGTACATAAATATTAATTCAGATAAAAAAAACCTTCTGAGGTGGATCATTATCAGGCTCCACAATGTCACCTTCGAGTTCAATATCTGATTCAATTATCTCATCCTCCTTATCCTCTTCTTCTTCAACTTCTTAAGGCGCTTCCTTATCTTCAATTTTCTCATCCTTCTCCTCTACCACATAGCTCTTTTACAATCCCCAAACAACAATTACTTAAATACAATCAACTAATCAATAAATTAATAATAAAAAATAAAATAATAATAGGAACATGGGCAATTACCGATTTGGAGTAAGCAGAAGGAGGAAGCTTTGCATCGAGACTGAAACAATAGATTAGAGAATTTAACAAACACTAAAACAAATTAAAAAAGCCGAAATAGTTTTTCGCCATTACCTACCTTTGTTGGGGAAGAAGGAGAGTGAAAGATCAATGAGGATTGAAGAATTGGATTTGCACTGTTCGATGAAATGCTTCAGTCGCTGGAGTTTAGTTGCCTTCATTTGTTTCAAGATTTGATTCGTATGATATGATTTTCTACTTCTTGTGAACGACGAAGAGGAATCTAAATAGATGACGATTGTGTCTATATGTAGGAATTTGAAGAACACGAAGCGGTGAACACAAAGATCCATGAAAAGTGGGAGAGCTGGGCAAGAAGAAAGGAGGGGGTGCCCACAATTTAGATATGGAATATATATTAGGGCTTCAAATAACCTAATGGACAAAATTTTCAAATAACCCAAAGTGACGACACTATTTTTTATTAATTCAAGGGTATAAATTCCATTAATTTAAAATGGTGTTGGTTTGAAATCGAGGGCAGATAATATTACTGTTCATCTACAGTGAAAATTGCAACCCAATATGTTAAGTTGAATTTCCAATATTAATCATATGTGTGTTTTCATTTGTATTCTTCAAAGTATTTGCAATTTACTTAGGTTAAATGCATAATTCTACTTCTGAATTTATAAAATTAATTTTTAAGAATTTTTAATTTTTAATTTTTAATTTTTAATTAAAATTTATTTAATTTTAAGAATATCCTAAAAATTAATTTTATTAGGGACAACACAAATTTAAGTTTAATTCTTTTTAATTTTAAATTTATTTATAATATTTTACATATTTAAAATAATTTAAAATTAAATAATTATTTATTTCAATTTTATATAAGTTATATATAATTTAAAAGTATAGATTTAGGGATGCAAAAAAAAAATTAAAAATTAAAAATTTTGATAAAAATAATAAAAATTAAAAGGGGTCAAAAGATTAATTTAATATTTCAACATTGAAAATGACACTCTATTTGTTGATACACATTTAAACACTAAATCTCATAGTAAAATCACTTAAACTCAAAAATAATTTTGATAGGAAAAGGACACAAAAACACCAATAATGTTGTGCCATAATTTTACATTCGTCGTTAATATTTTTCAAAGTATAAATACACTTTTATTGTTTTAAAAATTATGTATTTAAACCCTTCTTACGAATGGTGTTAATTATCACTATTAAGAGGTCCACTATTTTTGACATGCTTTAAAAAAATATTAGATAAAAATAAATTTTTGCCACTAACGTTTATAATAAAAAATAAATTTACTCTTAAACATAAAAAGTTTTCAAAAAAATTAATTTTTATCCAATAAAAATGTTAAATAATAATTTATTTTTTATATTCATATAATCTAATAATAATAATAAGATATTAAAAGGATTTTATGTCCTTGTATAGTAGATATGGAGGATTAACTTTACACGTAAACACACAATCAACAATTAATTATATATAACGTTTTTTGAAGATAATATTATATCAAATTGAAATTGAAAAATAAAATTAAGAAAAAATTAATCCTTATCCGATCCAAGTCATTGCGGCCCACCATCCTACTATATATAAACCAAAACAAGATCTATAATACAAAAGCTAAAAATATTCCTGGTGAAACAACACGGTAATGTTGAATTTTTTTTATGAAAAAGAAAACATTTTTTTAATGAAAAAGAAAACATGTTATATATATATATATATATATATATTAAAAACAAAACATGTTAACGTGGAATTTGCAATGTTCATCACATGCATGTTGTCATTTGTATTCTTCAAAGTACTTTTAATTTATTTCGGCCACATACATAACTCCACCTTTGAATTTTATAAAATTAATTTTTCACTTTTTTAATTTTTTAAAAATTTTTAATTTAATTTAATTTAAGTTTAAAAATATTTTAAAAATTAATTAATTTTGCTTCAAAAAAATTAATTTTATTATGGACACAAAAATATAATTTAAATTCTTATTAATTTTAAATTTATTTACAATATTTTATGTATTTAAAATTAATAATTATTTATTTTAATATTATATAAGTTAGATATAGTTTTTTTTTTTTTTTGAAATCAAGTTAGATATAGTTTGAAAGTATAGATATAGGGGTCAAATAAATTTAATAATTTAAAAGGGTCAAAAATATTAATTTAATATTTAAACACTGAAAATGAGAGTCTATAACTTCATACACATTTAGACACTAAATCTCATATTAAAGTCACTTAAACCAAATATATTTTTATATTATACTGGCAAAATTACCCGCATTTCACTGCGGGATGATAAAACGGACAATATAAAAAAAGAATGATGAAAAAAATATAATTTAATATAATTAATGTTAACTTATACATCACAAATTTAACATTTGAAATTTAATTTATGATGAAAACATTAAAAATTGTTTTTTTTTAAACCAAACAAATGAGTATGAAGCAAATCTGTAACATTTCCAAAATCTCATACCATACACGTGGCATAGAAATTTTTTTTTTTAATATATGAAATACATATATATCAACTCACATATAATCACTCATGTAAATTAAAACTTCTACCTATCATCATTCTTATTACTCAAATGGTTAAGATATATTCATAATATCATTACAAACATGCGATATGTCTTATGCAAATATGGATAAAGTATAACTGCACTAAGCTAGCCTCTGGCCCACCTGAGGTCACTAACAAGTGCAACTCCGAGTTTAATCAAACTATGCCCTGAAACATATAAATGCATGTGGATGAGTTTGGTACTCAGTAAGTAGTTACGAAAATAAATCTACATATTAACTTCTCAAGAACTAATTAAGAAAAATACATAAAATACATTGCAACACATCAAACCACAAAAATTTAGCATACAGTGCTTGCACGGCCATGCCAAAATCATGCACGGTCGTGCCTGAGGCTTGGTTTTTCACCTCTGGGCACGCACGACCGTGCCAAAATGGAGCATGACCGTGCCTGATTTGGTAATGTTCCTACCTGGATGCGCGTGGCCGTGCGTAAAAGTGGCATGGTCGTGCACCCTACCTGCATGGCCGTGCATAATAGTAGCATGGCCATGCCAAAATCCTGAATTTAAATCCTGCATATGCTTGGCCATATTTCAACACCACGTGGCCGTGTCTAACAACCTTAGTAACATTCAAAACATCACAAATAGACATCCAAACACCAAACATCAATTGTTGGTGTCACAAATACATCAATTTACATCATTCCAAGCAATTCACAAACATATATTCATATTCAACATATTAATCATTATGCATATATTTTCATCATTCTCACCACATTATTTATATCACCATACCACATCAAGTGGCTTGTGCACATGTGCGCCGATATTCATAATTCTTCATAACACATTCTTATATTCATTACATCAACATACATAATTATAAACGGAGAATATACCGTTCATATACCAAAATTATGGATCATAAACTGAAAATATACTAAAAGTAAACCAACCCTATACTATATATAAATATCATTATTACCATCATGAATGACACATACCAACCAAATATAGTCAAACAACTATAGTTACTTGAAAATCAATATATACATGCATTATATTAACAATTACTTATAATTAGCACTTTTCCATCAAATTATAATTATTAGTCTTATTTATTTGCTTTACCGAGGGACACTTAGCCAATCGACACCATATTATTCAAACTTGCCGATGAACATTTAGCCAATCGATATAAACAATAATTCACGTATGTCGACGGTCACTTAGCCAATCGACATACTCAACACTTTACATATGTCGACGGTCACTTAGCCAATCGACATAATCAATAATTCACACTGTCGACGGTCACTTAGACAATCAACTTAATCACAATTCACGTATGTCGATGGTCACTTAGCCAATCGATATACTCAATAATTCACATATGTCGATGGTCACTTAGCCAATCGACATAATCAACAATTCATGTATGTCGACGGTTACTTAGTCAATTGACATACTCAACATTTAACATAGCTAACGGTCACTTGGCCAATCGACATGTTAATCATACTTTACTTAGTCAACGGTCACTTAGCCAATCGATATATTCACATTTAATATAGTCAACGGTCACTTAGCCAATCGACATGTTCATCACATATCACATCCATATTTACTCACAAAAATAACATCATTTATACCCGATGGGCCAACTCAAGTTCACAATACATATACACTTATAACCACAAAATTCAATACCATCACATTTCATGTTTACTACGTTCAGTCATATACCTTACAATAATTTCATCAACATGTACCTCATAACAAATACATTAACCTTACTCTAGTATGCAAATATTAATCACATTGAAACATACCGTAGTAGTATCACAACTCAATATTCATAATTCATCCATATACATTTCTTATCAATGCTAGTACATGTTCCAAACTAAGTCCATCATATATTTATTTGATATATCTCACAAGCATTATTATTCACATACAATGCTTAATTTATCAATTACAAAAACAAGAATAATATTTAATTGATAATACTACATATCCTTGCATCTCATTTATTATATAACAATAACTACTTGTCTCAAGTACTTTCTACTTTAAATAAGAAGAGTTTCTTTAGTTGGTTGCCTTTTTCCTTGCCTCTTGTAGCTTCTACACATATTCACATATCAATTCACAAAGCAAACATGATCCTTGCACTCAAACTCACTAGATGCAACTAGGTGCAACAACATGCTTAAGATTAAATATGTCCAAATAATTCACACACATATCCAAAAATTATGAAAATATTACTGAAGCTAGATCTATGAGTCTAATTGAAATTTCAATTAGAATTTCTCAATTTGGACATGCATAAAATTAATTATGAATTTTTTAGTAAAACCGGCAAAAACAAAGCTGACAGCATGAGCACAAAAATTTAGAGCCCTGCCAGTCAGTCTTAACAGCAAAATTAGCTCTGGCATAAAACACTAAAACTTTAGAGCATCAAATCTTGCTGAAATAAGAGCTCTAAAACTCCAAATATAGTCAAAATACTAAGATTGATGAAATCAGAAAACAGAACACGAATTTTCAACCAACCAAACCTAACTTCAAATAACAAAAATAAATACAAGACTTACAAAATTGATACTTCTAAAAGCTACTAGATCTTCTAAAGCTTCCCAATTGATTGCTAGATGTGTATATAAACTTAAAATCTCCCCAAAGCCTCTCAAATTTTACCTCTTCTCTAATGAATTTTCTCTACAAATATCTACAAACATAAAAACACATATACAACACACATATGCACCAATCAAAATTTTCCATTTGCCCCCTCTAAAGTCTCCCATAATAATTACATATTATCATAATATCTTACTACTACTACTACTACTACTAATAATAATAATAATAATAATAATAATAATAATAATAATAATAATAATAATAATAATATTTAGATAATTATCAACTATTATCTCTTAATAAAATAATACAAAAATATTATCACAAACTCTCTACACACCCTTAATGAACTAGGCTAATTACTCAATAATCCTCCACTTTCTATTTAGATAAATAACTCCAAAACTTATCTTACAATTAGGTCCTATCTCAACCAACATACACATGCCCCACTTAGATGCAATCCATAACTCTACTCCACATGACATGAAAATAATATGCATAACATGTCATACATACGTATGCTAAAAAAAACGGGTGTTACATTATGCATTGAAATTTCCATTTATTTAGGACATATTTTAAAGAGCGAGCTATGCTTCACACAATAGGCTTTGACTAAATAATAGACAAATGCATGCAGAAATAAATTTCAACACTGTTATCAAATATGTTTGGTGCTTTATACAACCTCATAAGTATGATTCTTAATCAATTAAGCCAAAACAATCTTTTAGTATATCAAAATATATAAAAAGGACGTATATTTGACATTCCTTTTCCCCTCATTCTTCTCTCTCTATCATATTCAAATTTGCCCCTAATTTAGTTGACCTTTTCCCATATATCACCTTGCTTGTATCTTACAAAACCCTGATCCTGCACTCTAATTCAATCAACAACATTGAATATTAAGCACACATGTGCTAAACGTACAAAAATATTTCAAAAATCTTAAAAATCATATAAGATTAGACATGAAAATAAATTTTGAATAGGTCAGCTCAATCATAAAATAAGCTAATTCTCTGAATAAACTTTTGAACTCCTATCTAAAGTCCTTTTTTCTTACCTCATTAAGCTATTGGCTTGTAATGAATTTCGCGCTAGTTTCATTCAATCTAAGTATCCCTGCCTAATCTTAATCAATATACAAACACATACTGTACATAGAGATAATAATAAAATATACATTAAAGGTAACCTAGTGCTAATTCTTAGTTTTATGTATATATAAAAAAATAAAGAAAAGGAGCTTGACAAACATATATTGAAATAACACTTTAATAACTTAAATAATACAAAACATGTGAGCAAACAATTATAACAATACTTCATACTTTGGATTTATTCCTCTTCTTCTCAAAACTGATTTTCCAATCCATAAACATTAAAATGCTCAATAATTCAAAAGATGTCATAAAAAAAGCAAAAAAAAAAACCACCTCGAATATCATGAAATCAGCAGCTAAGAACATTTATAACCAAAGAAAATGCCCAATTAACTAATAAGCAAAAACAAATAAATGAATAAAAAATTATGGATTCTCAAGACTTACAAAGGGAAAGCAGTGGATGTCAAGATCCCTTGAAGGAAGAGTAATCTTAATAACTTGATAAGGGTAGGAATGGTCTCTGCCTCTTTCTTTCTTTCTGCATGATGTCTAGAGATTATATGATGTTAAATCAATAAATTATTTTATGGTTTTTTTTCCCTTGGAAATAGAAGAAAAAGAAAGAAACTTAAAAGAGGATTTTGATAGAATGTATGTACCTTCTTATATGCTCAAAGATTCACTGGCACCATTGTCATTTTCTTTCAATGTTTATATAGTTGATGTCTGTGACCCTGTGTTGTCTCTAATATTAGGAATAAAGAAAGAAGGAAAGCTAGAAAATTTTTAAAATTTTCTTCTTTTATTTATTTTTTATTCCAAAAAAACATAAAAATATTATAGTGAAAATTAAATAGGGTTTCGCAAAACCTAAAAGCCAATCTATTTTTACAAAAACAACCTACGCAACCTATCAATTAAAGAAAAATCTCTCTTTTTCCTCTCTTTAGTGACAAAAAAAAAAAAACAAATTTGAAGAGAATAAAAAAATACATAGAAAATCTGACAATAAACATTTACCTCTAGTTCCATACATAATAGTAGAAATTGGATTAAGCGAAATTGCCTCCAATAAATGTTCAATTGCTTCCTCCAATTAACCTACATTACAGTTACAAATACGAAATAATATTAAAAAATAATAACTTTTTGGATCACATTGATTTTTTTAAATTGTGGAAGAAATAAAAACATAAATCCAGACATAACATTAACACAATATTTACCCCCAAAAAGTGCCTCCATGCCTTTAGCCTTGGCCTCCTATGAAGCCTGATGATTTTCCTCTATAACCTCTGTAGATGAGTCTCCCATCTAAAAAAATTCAAAATTTTTATCATAATCACGGTACATAAATATTAATTCAAATGAAAAAAAAAACCTTATGAGGTGGATCATTATCAGGCTCCAAAATGTCACCTTCGAGTTCAATATCTGATTCAATTATCTTATCCTCCTTCTTATCTTCTTTTTCAACTTCTTAAGGCACTTTCTTATCTTCAATTTCTTCATCCCTCTCATCTACCACATAGTTCTTGTACAATCCCTAAATAAAAATTACTTAAATACAATCAATTAATCAATAAACTAACAATAAAAAATAAAACAGGAATGGAAACAGGGGCAGAAGCTTTACGCCGAGACTGAAATAATAAAAAAGAGAATTAAAAAAATTGAAAAAAATTAAAAGAGCTGAAATAGTTTTTTGCCATTACCTACCTTTTACGTTAGTCGCGGAAGAAGGAGAGTGAAGGATCGACGAGGATTAAAGGATTGGATTGCACTGTTCAATGAAATTCTTCAGTCGCTAGAGTTTAGTTGCCTTCATTTTTTTTAAGATTTGATTCATATGATACAAATTTCTGCTTCTTGTGAACGACGAAGAGGAAACTAAATAGACGACGATTGTGTCTGTGTGTAAGAATCTAAAGAACATAAAGCGATTAAGTAAAGATCTAAGAAATGTGGGAGAACTGGGCAAGAAGAAGGGAGGGGGGCGACCGTGATTTAAATAGGGAATAGAAATTAGGGCTTTGGATAACCTAACGGACAAAATGTTGAAATAACCTAAAGTGACAACACCATTTTTTATTAGTTCAAGGGTATAAATGCCATTAATTTAAAATGATGTCATTTTGTTTATGGGATACTGGGTGGTAAAATTATAATTTTTTTTAAAATCGAGGGTAGATAATATTACTATTCATCTATAGTGAAATTTGTAACCTAACTTTATATTTATAAATAGATTTGCTACTTAGCAAGCTAGGGTCTATCTTCTTCTTTATAATGGTTTTGTCTTTTATTTCTATAACTCAAAAATTCTCAATTTCTTAAATCTTATTTAAACCTTCACCACCACCACTTCAGATTCCTCATTCCCTCCTCTATTTCACCCCTAAACACCACCGTTTTATAATTTCTAAACATAACATCTCCAATTCCCGCCTTATATCTACCACCACCACCATTCTCTGCTGCTCCCACTCTTCTTTACAAGAATATTGTCATCATCCTGACTACATCCCTAACCACATACTCAATTTGACCTATGTCTAAATCTTCAACGCAATGCTCTGAGATAGCGAATAATCCCCTGTTATAATGCTGACCTCAAAGAAGAAGCTTTATATTGCTTGACAGTTATCAAAACTCAACATCGATATAATCAAAGCCAGTTTTCCAGCGGCTTTAAAGGATGATTTTAAAGTAGTGAAAATAATTTCTAAAGAAGTGGGAAATATGATTAATGAGGATATTATGTGCTTGTACTTTATGGATTATCGAGGTGTAATGAGAAAGATATTAAAACTGCTTGGGAAGCTATTAAGTATGCGAAAAGGCCAAGGATTCATACTTTTATTATGACGAGTGGGATTCATATGGATTATAAGTTAAGGAAGAGTAAAGAAGAGGTTGTTGAGATTGCTAGAAGTTTAGGGTATGATGATATTGAGTTTAGCTCTGAGGATGCTGGTAGGTTTAGTTTATTTATTTTTTTAAGTGTTGCTCAATTTGGAATCTAATTCTATTTTTTTATGGGATATAAATATCTGGAATAAATAAAAATAAATATCCTATAGTTTAAGTATTTTAGCATTCTGGGCCTATGGTGTTTTTGTAAAACTTTAGTACCTTGTGATTTTATATTTATATCACTTAGTTGACAAAATTTGTTACAACTCTTAATGTAGCACCCTCTAAGTACCCTATACAAGTGTCCATACATTACAATATACACGTGGCATATGGAAAATTTTCTGAATAAAAGATAGGTATATATAAATAAAAACTCTTGTTTGATATATTGAAAATACTTTATACAAGCATTTCAAAATGTTAAATATCCATTTCCAAAGCATGATTACAAAATGTTCAAATGCTATGATGATGAGGATGGAGATGTCGATATCAAGCCTGCCTTTTTGTCCCACCTGAGCTCATAAAGAAACACTCTCCAAGCTTTAATCAACAAGCCTCAAACTAGGCTATCTATCAAAGCTTGAAAACCATAATTGCAAAAGAATGAGCTTGCGACTCAATAAGTAATTATTAAAATAAACGTACATATAGTTCTTCTCAATAATTAATTAAAAATAATAATTATAAATAACTAATAGAGGACTACACGGTCTGGAAACGGTCGTATTTCGACCCGTGTATCTCACTGTCGAAATTCCCATAGGTAGACACAGCCAAGGCTGCCTGTGTTTTTACCCGTATATCTCTCTATCTAATATTCAAAATACATATACGGCTAAGGATACGCCCGTGTATCTCTCTGGATAAAATCACTACCTTAAACACGCTCGTGTCTAGACATACGGTCTGAGACACGCCCGTGTCTCGGTCTGTGTTCTCAATTTGAAATTTACTTTTACAATCTTCCAAGTAAACCATAACATAGTCACAAGCACATATTATCAATAGTAATCTAGCAATTGCTAATATAAACATATATGGGTGTATACACTCAATATCTACAGCCCACCATATTTATCACATTCACTTATTGCACCAAATTCTCATTTATCATTATATAAATCATCACAATACTATATCATTGATTCTCAATTATTGGTGTCACAATTACACCTTTTCAGGCAATTTATAATTCATAATCTTGCATTCAACGCATAAAAACACAATTTCCATCAATCACGCTTCACATGCCATCCACAATTCATACACATAAATAATGAAATGCAAAAATGCGTGATGATGCAAGTTAGTATCCAACTAGAATTTCTCAATATACGTCACACACGTTTCACACAAATCCCATTTTTCCTTTTCTTTTCTTTCATATTTTTATTTTTCTTTTTATTTGTATAACTGTGGCCATTCCTAAAAGTCTCTACCTAGCTCAGTCTCAGATCTCACACATGTGTGTGTATATATATATATCATATGAATGGCCACACCTGAGACTCTCTGCCCAACTCAGTCTCAGGCCGTGGAGCTCAATCTCCATCCATACATATTTTCCTCACATCATCACATTCCTCACAATAAATATATGTATAACCATACCACCTTAAGTAGCTTGCATAATTCATAATTCCATACCACCTTAAGTGGCTTGCACACACATAGGTGCCATTGTTCACAATTCATTACTACACATGCTCATAGTCATAACATTAACATTCACAATTATAAACGGAGAATATATCATTCATATACCAAAAGTATACCATAATTATATGCCATATATATATCATAATTGCCACCATGAATGGTATATACTAATCAAATATAATCAAACAACTATAGTTACTTGAATTTCACTATATGTAAGCATTATGTTAATAATTACTTACCTCAAGCCTTCAACTCCTTTTTAAATAAAAGCTCCCCTAGTGAGTAGTGTCTCCAATATCCTTATTCATGCCCACACATAATTCATACATCAATTCACAAGGCAAATATACCATTTGTACTCAACTCAATAAAATGCCACTAAGTACAACTCTATACTCTAGGTTCAAAGTATCCAAATAATTTACACACAAGTCTAAAAAATCATCAAAATATTACCGAAGCTATATATATGAGTCTACTTTAAATCCTAGTTGGAATTACTCGATTTGGACATGTGTGAAATTAATTATGGATTTTTGATACAACTTGGGTACAATAGACAAAACAGAGTGATAGCATAAGCACGAAAATGTTCAGCTGTGCCAGTCACCTTTAACAGCAGAATCAGCTCTGCCTCAAAATACAAAAGTTGTACAAGATACTCTAAAGTTTCAGAGCATTAAACTTTGCACAAATCAGAGCTTTACAACTCAAGATATGTTTAAAACACTAAGACTGATGCATGCTGAAAATAGAATCCAAGATTCACAACAACCAACCCTAATTCAATTAGCAAAAAATAAACACAAGCTTACCAAAATGATGCTCAATCCACTTATAAATCTTCTTTAGCTCTCCAATTCGATTCCTAAATGAGTAGAAAATTACCACAATCTCCCAAAAGTTCTCAATTTTTCCTCTTCCTCTTCTTCCGAATTTTCTCTACAAAATCCTCTACACTCTTCTAACATAAATACTAATAAAATACTCACAATTAATTATACCAATTAAAATAAGTCATTTACCCTCTAAAGTCTCTACATAATAATTACTAATTACACTAATATCTTAATAGATAAATATCAACTATTATCTCTTAATAAAATATACATAAATATCACCAAATCTCTACACACCCTTAAGAACGTTGGATTATTACATAATAATCCTCAACTTTCTATTTAGCCAAATAACTCCAAATTTACCTTACAATTATACCCCTCTTTACCAACATCTACTAACCCACACTTAAATGCAACTCATAACTCCACTCCACATATTATGAAAAGGATATGCATGAACAGGACTTCTAAAATACGGGTGTTACATATATATCACTTAATATTAATATAATAATACCGTTAATAAATATCACCAAATATAATAATAATAATAACAACAATGGTAGCTAGATATTATGGGTAATTATCACCATAATATCCAATAGCCTCCTTAATGATGTGACATTACTTCACATTAGCCTACAACTTCCAATTGTGACAATTCACTCCAAACTTTTCTTACAATCTAATCCCTCTCTACAACTCAAGTACATTCTTATACTTAAATAAAGTCCAATATCTAACATGCATCAAATGAAATTTGTACGTCATAAATACATATGCTAAAAGGGCGGGTGTTACACGTAATTTATTTCTCCTTAATCATCCAAAAATTAAAATTTTAATATAATTTGATAGAGAAGAAAAAAAAGTCTATCCATAATAGTTTTAAGTTGTAATAATAACATAAATAAAAACTAGTTTTTTCATATTTTTATTTTAAAAAAAGATTCTGAATATTATGGACAATAATATTATTGCTAAATTCATGCTAAAATTATAAGAAGTTGATTAAAATTAAAAATTAAAATTTTTAAATACTAGAAGAGAGAGAAATTATGAGTTATAACAAATTTTATCATCTAAATACTATATAACAAAATTTGAGTAAATATCTGAATGTCACTCTCTTTGATGATCTTTCCATTAAATAAAAGTTATTGTACAACCTATTTTAAGCAAGAATATATCCACAGCTATTACACTAATTACTGTTAATCTACTTTAGGTAAGAATATATATATATAGCTAATACATAAATTACGGGACAACTAATCCACATATTATTGTAAACCAGATCTTGTAATCTTAGCCATAATTTCTACCATAATCCTTGCAATTGATAATCCATAATCTCTACCATTGATATCCCTCCTTCAAATTGATGTTGGATGATCAGAAAACATCAATTTGGTAATAAGAAAATAATGTCGTTGCAGTGAGAGAACCTTAGTAAATACATCAGCAATCTGGAGATCAGTGGTGATGTGAGGCAGAGAAATGACATGGGCATTATATGCTTCACGAATAAAGTAAATCCACTTCTATGTGCTTGGTGCGCTCATAAAACACTAGGTTAGTGGCAATTTGGATAGCACTAGTGTTATCCGCATAAAGCGGAGTAGGCTCAATTTTGAGGAAACCTAAGCTCACCCAACAGTCCCCGAAGCCAAACATCTCAGAACATACAGAGGACATAGCACGATACTCAGACTTAATGGAGGATTTAAACACCCAATTTTACTTTTTACTTTTCCAAGCGACGGGAGAGTTGCCAATGAACATGCACCAGCCGGTAATTGAACGTTGAGTATCAGATTACCCAGCCCAATCAGTATCACTATATGCAATCAAGTGAATAGAAGAATCCACAGGAAAGAAAAGACCTCGGGTAGAAGTGCCTTGCAAATATTAAACAATTCAACGAACAACAACTAAGTGGAGGTGTCGAGGTGCTTGCATAAATTGACTAACTTGTTAGACAACAAAGGAAATAACATACAAGTAATTGTTTAATAATTCAAGCTTCCCACTAATTGTTTATATAAGGAGGGATCAGGCAGGAAATCACCCTCATCACGATGATATTTAACATTCACTTCTAAAGGAGTATCAACAGATCGACCATATTAAAGACCAGCCAAAGTAATTATCTTTTGAATGTATTTATACTGATGTAAGCAAATACCAGCCGAGGTAGAGTTCACTTCAGGGCCTAAAAAATAGCGTAAAAGACCTAGATCCTTCATATGAAAAGAACTTTGAAGGCGCTGCTAAAGCTGAGAAACCAATTCAGAGTCAGTCCTTATAATAATAATATTATCAACATATACTAGGAGCAAAACAATTCCCTTAGCAGTATTACAAAGAAACAAAGAGGAATCATCCTGACTCTGGACAAAGGAGAAGCTAATAAGTGTGGATCAAAACTTATCAAACCAAGCACGCGGGGCCTATTTCAAACCATAGAGTGACCGATTTAGCTTACACACATCAGAAGAGGGTGTAAAAAATAACCCTAGTGGTGGAGTCATATAAATCTCTTCCTTAAAATCCCCATATAAAAAAGCATTCTTAACATCCATTTATTGTAATGACTAGCCCTTGGAAGCACCAATAGCTAGGACAAGTCACATCATCGTCATTTTTACCACGGGTGCAAATGTCTCCTCATAATCAACTCCATACTTTTATCGATTACCAAGTGCCACCAACCTTGCTTTACATCAGTCAAGTGAGCCATCAGATTGTAATTTAATGGAATATACCTATTCACAACCAATGGGTTTAACACCAGTAGGATAGGGAACAATATCCCAAGTATGGTTCTTTTGAAGAGCTTAAAGTTCTTCTTTCATAGCTTTATCCTAACATACATGTTTAGTTGCCTGAGAATAAGAGGTAGGAACTGTAGTATCAACTAAAATAGTAGAAAAACCATTCCTATTAGGAGAATGACTGATACGATTAGATCTTTGAAGTGCCATTATAGCGGGTATAAGATCAAGGTTAGAAAGGATTTGCGATGATAGGGGCTGTCATTGCTGATAGATAAAACCAGGTTTAAAACGCTCAATAGATGGAGAAATATCATCAAAGTTAGGAAGAAGAACACCTATTTGTTCCCAATATGAATTTTTTGGCCCAATATTAATATTGAAGCCCAAGATAAGCCCAACATTGAAATCCAGCCCATTTGATGTTACTTGGAGAAGGAAAATTATTGAGCTGAAGAAAGAAGTTTCTAGAGGAAGCTAGAAAAAATGAGCAGGGGCTATAGAGTTGGTGAAGGTAATCCAAGAGAAGCAGGTATCAGGAGTTATTGAAGGAAATTATGGCAGTATTCAAAAGGAAACTTGCTTCTGCACTAAGTACTTGGCCTACAAAAGGCAGAACACGTAAGAAGAAAAAGACAACCAATCAACAAACAATCAACAATCATCAACACTCAACAAATCCAAATTTTAGCAATTTCTAAATAACTCTTTTCTCCAGCTTCTAGTATTTTTACGCTTTCATTCTAGTAATTTTGTACTTACCGCTTTTTGAATGCAATTTTCAATTTATCATTACCTCTAGTTTATTTACCATTACCTTTAGCAAATTTATCATTACCTCCAGTAAAATACTTTACTGTTTATCATTAATTACAATTTTTAAATCCCTTAGAACTTAAACAAATTGTGGTAAAGGCGTTTGAGAATCTGTAATTTTCTGAAAGAAGTTAGTATTTATCAAATTAGAAAATCAATTCCCTGGCACGCTCGCAAAACTCGAATTAGCTAAAAATTGCACCAACAACACCATTTGAAGGGAAAACATACTACTAAAAATAATACTCATGTTTAAAAAAAACCACATTTCTAGAGATATGCAGTTGATTTGTGGCAACAACATAATACAAAAACCCTTTGTGAGTAGTGCTATATCCCATAAAAGCACACCTTACCCATTGAGCAGTAAGCTTATGGCACTCATAAGAAGGTAAATGAATAAAGCAAACACATCCAAATGTGTGTAGCATGCATACCAAAAAGACGAAAGTAATGAGAATCAAAATTCAATTGTTGAGAAGGTAGACAATTAATTAGATAGACTGGAGTGGACAGGGCTTCTACCCAAAATCTAAGTGGAATTGAAGCCTTTAAGAGTAAAGAGCGAACCATATCCAATAAGTGACGATTTTTTCATTCAGCACCCTATTCTGTTGAGGGGTATAAAGACATGATCGTTGAGATACAATACCTTTCTGTTACAAAAAGGCTTAAAAATCATGTGACATATACTCGCCACCATTATCAGACTATAAAACCTTAATGCAAGTGGAAATTTAAGTCTCAATATAAGCTATAAAACTTCTGAAAATAATGAACACCTCAGCTTTGGAACGCAAAAGATATATCCATATGAAACGACTATAGTTATCAATGAATGTCATGAAATATTTATATTGTGCATGTGAAATGATAGGAGTAATACCCTAAACATCACTATGTATAATCTCAAAACATATATTAGCACGATCACCACAAGTAGGAAAAGGTAACACTTTAATCTTTCCTAGTTTACAAGTAGAGTAATCAAGAGACAAACTATTAGCAAAACACTAATTTTTGTTGCTAAGAAAACCATGTTTCATCAAATGAGACCAAATCACATTATTTGGATGGCCTAATTGTCTATACCAAATGTCAGCCTTATTTTCAACAATAATAGAAGCTACAGACAAAGTTTTAGGAATAGTAAATTACAATGGAAATCATCTACCCACTTTAGCCCCCTCGTGATCATCTTCCCCGACACCTGATCCTGCACAAGATAACCATCACGAGAGAAATGTACATGATAATTATTATCCACTAACTGACCAACATAAATTAAACTAGTAGACAATCTAAGAGAGACAAATACATGACGAAAAGAAGTTCCAATATCACTAATGGTTGTAATTGGAAGATTACTTCCATTAGTAATCTAAATATTATGTTTACCAATATACTTTTGAAGATTATGCAGCAAATCAGGTGATCTAGTCATATGATTGGATGCTCTAGAGTCAACAAACTAAGGATAATAAATAATATTACCTTGACCATAAAGTCCAAAAGTAGAGAATGCAGTGATAATCATCTATTGGACCATTTATGGAGTAACTAAAGATTGATTGGTGCCAGCAGTTGTGGCTGTAGAACTAATAATGGTAGGGTTTGAGATAACAGCTTGAAAAGATTGGGCTTGTCGGTTTTCTAGGCGCATAGGACATTCCTTGATAATGTGTCCATTTTGTTTACAGTAATTGCAGAATTTCTTACCACAATTGCGAGCAATATGCCAGAACTCCTTGCAACTATAGCACTGCATTTGTCCCTTTCCTCGATTCTTCCCTTAAGCAGCATAAGCAATATTAACAACCTTAGATGTCTCATTGGACGAACCTAGAACAGCTTGTGTAGCCATTATTTGTTCTTCACGCAATAATTCACTAAGACATATATCCAAAGAAGGAATAGGATTTCTATTCAGTAATCCAGCCTGAGCAACTTTAAATTCTAGTCTCAGTTTCATAAAAAACTAATCATGCCTACTATCTTCATGAGCCGCCTGAAGGCTAGCTAAGGCCTCTTTAGGTACATGTGAATAGATAATACTAGAATATTCGCTCTATAGATTAATAAATCCAGAATAATACTGCTCCATAGAGAGATTACCTTGACTGAAGTTACCAATCTTAAGTTCTAGTTGAAATCGTCTCATAGTATTATCTTGATGGTATATGCATTGTAAATAATCCCACACCCCCTTAGCTAGGGGTGTGCATGGGTTCCGAACTGACCGAACTGACCCTATTCGGTTCGGTTTGCTTTTTTAGAATTTTCAAAATTTTTGAACCGAACCAAAATTTGGTTCGGTTTGGTTTTATATACAAAAATTTTGGTTAATCGAATTTTTATTTTTTATTTTTATATTTCTAAATATTTTTTAAAAATATATACTAATTTAATATAAAAATAATATATATTTTTAAAATTTTCAGTTTGGTTCGGTCGGTTCGGTTTTTCACACATAATTTTTATTTTTTTATAACCAACCGAACTGAACTGAAATCTAATTTGGTTCAATTCGGTTTTGAATTATTTCAGTTCGGTTCGATCAAAAAATTGACCGAACCGACCGAATGAACACCCCTACCCTTAACTGTACTAAATGAGCATAAATTGTTCACTATATGAGCTTCAATAGAACCTAAAATCCAAGAGATAATTTGGGCATCCTTTACCTCCTCTCATTGACTAAGTTTTGTACCTTCTTTAGGTGCAGGAGAAGACCCGTCAATGTGACTCCAAAGCTCCTTCCCTTTCAAAAACATTATGAACTAAAATTTTCATGTTGCATAATTCTTTCCTGTAAATTTGATAGCCAAAGTATCTGTAGACATTCTTCCAAAAAAATTCTCAGTAGACATTCTTCCAAAAAATAAAATCTCAAAGCCAAAATTGTTGATAAGAAATTAATCAACCTAGAATAAGAAAAAAAAATGAAAGCAGACCAGAATCTTTGAAAGACAAAAAAAAAATTAAAAGAAATTCGAAGATTCAGCTATAAATTCTAAAAAGTAGGCTTTGATACCATAACAAAATTTGAGTAAATGGCTAAATGCCACTCTCTTCGGTGATCTTTCCATTAAATAAGAGTTGTTGTACAACCTATTTTAGGCAAGAATATATCTATAACTATTACACTAATTACTGCTAATCTACTTTAGGTAAGAAAATATATATACAGCTAATACATAAATTATGGGACAACTAATACACATATTATTGTAAGTCAGATCTTGTAATCTCAGCCATAATTTCTGCCATAATCCTTGCAATTGACGGTCCACAATCTCTGCCATAATCCTTGCAATTGACAGTCCACAATCTCTGCCATTGGTACTATAAATATAAAACCACATGTACTGAAATATCACAAAAAACTACAAATCCAAAATGTTAAAACACTTAAACCGCATAATTCTTATATTTACTAATCCCTAAATATTTTATATATATGAAAAAAAATCTTTAGTGTCTCTATTGGAGAAAGTAACTAAAATGTTGTTGTTGTTTTTTTTTTTTTTTTTAATTAGAATAGATTTTATTTTATTTTATTTATTTATTTATTTTTTGCAAACTGGGTGTTAACTCATCCGTGACTAATTAGAACAACATTTGCAATTGCAAGTGTGCCATAAGATTGCTAATGGCTCAGTTTTAGTCTTTCCAGCAATTTTTGTATCCATCAACAAATTTGCTGGGCTTAGTTTTTCAGCAGTGAATTCACTTTTTATGTCTCTTTGTTGAAATCAGAGTGCCTTTGACTGTAATTGTTTACTGGCAATCTAGAGTGTGCTCATATATCATTGCTTTTCTGTTCAGTCACCTGGGAATTCTTATTTTTGTATCACCATGGAAAAGGGTATCTATCAAGTTTCCTTTTAACCATTTTTTTTTTTGTATGAAAAACAAAACATGTTAATGTGGAATTTGCAATATTCATCACATACATGTTTTCATTTGTATTCTTCAAAGTACTTGCAATTTATTTAGGCCAAATATATAACTATACCTCTGAATTTTAGAAAATTAATTTTTAAGTTTTATAATTTTAAAATTTTTATTTTAAATTTGTTTAATTTTAAGAATATTTTGAAAAATAAATTTTTCATGGACACAAAAATATAATTTTAATTCTTATTAATTTTAAATTTGTTTACAATATTTTACGTATTTAAAATAATTTAAAATTAAATAATTATTTATTTTAATATTATATAAGTTAGATATAATTTAAAAGTATAGAATTGGGGATCAAATAAATAAAAATTTAAAAGGGGTCAAAAGATTAATTTATTATTTTTTAAGAATTAGGGAGTAGAGAATTAAATTTTCATTTTTACATTTAATATCCACAACAATTAATTTAATATTTAAATACTGAAAACGACAGTCTATAAATTTATACATATTTAAACACTAAATCTCATACTAACGTCACTTAAACCCAAAGATATTTTTATATTATATTTGCTACTTAGCAAGCTAGGGCTTATCTTCTTCTTCTTCACCAATGGCGTCGTCCTCTGTTTCTACAGCTCCAAAATTCTCTATTTCTCAGATCCCATCAAAACCTTCACCGCCACCACCTCATCAGATTCCTCATTCCCTCCTCCATTTCACCCCTAAACGCCACCGTTTCATCATTTCTAATCCCAACCTCTCCAATTCCCGCCTCAAATCCACCGCCATTCTCTGCTCCTCCTCCTCCTCCTCTCCTTCACAACAAGGCCGTCGCCGCCGTCCCGACTACATCCCCAACCACATACCCGACCCGTCCTACGTCCGAATCTTCGACACAACGCTCCGCGACGGCGAACAATCCCCCGGCGCAACCCTGACTTCAAAGGAGAAGCTACATATTGCTCGGCAGTTATCGAAGCTCGGCGTGGATATAATCGAAGCCGGATTTCCGGCGGCTTCGAAGGATGATTTTGAGGCAGTGAAAACGATAGCTAAAGAAGTGGGAACTGCGGTTGATGAGGACGGTTATGTGCCTGTAATTTGTGGATTATCTAGGTGTAATGAGAAGGATATTAGAACTGCTTGGGAAGCTGTTAAGTATGCGAAAAGGCCGAGGATTCATACTTTTATTGCGACGAGTGGGATTCATATGGAGTATAAATTGAGGAAGAGTAAAGAAGAGGTTGTTGAAATTGCTAGAAGTATGGTTAAGTTTGCTAGAAGTTTAGGGTGTGATGATGTTGAGTTTAGCCCTGAGGACGCTGGCAGGTTTGATTTATTTTCTTCTTTTTTACGTTGAAATTAGGTGTTGCTGAAATCTGGAATCAGATTCTATTCTTTTGTTGGGATATAAATACTATATATATACATAAAAGGACCTTTAGTATTTTCTATTGGAGAAAGTGACTAAAATGTTGTTTTTTTTTTTCCGCTATTTTTATTAGAATAGAAATGTTTTCTTTTTTGGGTGCAAACCTGGCTGTTAACTCATCCGTGACTAATCAGAACAACATTTGCAAGTGTGCCATAAGATTGCTAATGGCTCAGTTTTATTTTTTTCTTGCAATTTTTGTATCCAGCAACAAATTATTTGGGCTTAGTTTTTTAGCAGTGAATTCATTTTTTATGTTGTCTTTGTTGAAATCCCAGTGCCTTTTGACAGTAGGCAATCTAGAGTGTGCTCATTTCTCTTCTGTTCAGTCACTTGGAAATTCTTATTTCTGTATTGCCGCAGAAAAGGGTATCTATCAAGTTTCCTTTTGACCATTTTTGATCTTTGAACTATTTGCTGCTACAAATTGTCATCCATTCTTGTTTATCCAGTCTTGTCTGAGATGAGGAAAGAGATGTCTTTTATATGCTTGTAAAATTTGTTTTTAGTTGATTCAATTACGTTAGGAAGCTGGCACTGTTTGTATGCATTAGTTCTTTTTATTTCTGTATTTTTTAAATGTATCATCATGACTTATTGTTAAATTGCGTAATTTTTAATATTCAATTTTTTAGTAATTGAATATTGATTTTTTTTTTTTATGTTGCTGTTGTCTTGCTGAATATGACGTCCACATGATTGAAAGTCTTCCCAAGTATTGCAATCTTGTCCGAAATTATGATATGGCTTGCTAATTTGCTTTCTTGTGGTCAATGGTTTCCTATTTTCCTGGATGCCTTACCAGATCTGACAGAGAGTTCTTGTATCATATATTGGGTGAAGTCATCAAGGCTGGTGCGACAACTCTGAACATACCTGATACTGTTGGTATAACTTTGCCTAGCGAGTTTGGACAGTTGATCGCTGACATAAAAGCCAATACCCCTGGAATTGATAATGTCATTATTTCAACACACTGTCAAAATGATCTTGGACTTTCTACTGCCAACACTTTAGCGGTATGCCATTGCTACCTGCATTCTTTTTGTTGCATATTGCACTAGAACCTAAGCACTCACATCCCTGCCTTTACTAAATTCAGGGGGCATATGCAGGTGCAAGACAGGTGGAAGTAACAATCAATGGCATTGGTGAAAGAGCTGGAAATGCTTCATTAGAGGAGGTGAGCATCTACTTTGAGCTCAAACATGGAGGCTTCTATCAATGGCCTTTTTGTCTTTTAGTGGATGAACAAGAAGCTTGAAGTTGTTGAAACTCTCCATAAGATTAGTTTACCATTCTCTGCAATATGAGAGGTTAAATCTTTTACGAGGGAGTTAATTGGCCTTGCTTCCTAATAAAATTGATTAGAAGAGGATTGGCATGATGACAAATTTCTGATCCATGCTTTTGTTATCTCAATGTAAGCTTCTTGGAGTTAAATTCCTATTCCTAGATTACAACTACTGGAGATTCTACTCACTTGATGATTGTAACAGTAATAAAGAAAGCAAATTGTTGAGCGTCTTTAAAGTTAGAAAAATCCAATTACTTCTTTCTCCTTTTCCTTGACCTTACCTTTTTCCGCTATTGTTGCATAAAAGTAGTCTGCTGTTGCTTGTCCATGTACCCAGTGCATGCCTCGTAGCATAATTTCATTCATCATTTCTTTGAACTTGTGGCAAAGTTACATAACCTTGTGCAAAGTTACATAACCTTGTGCACCAGTTAAGTTTTAACTTCATATCTGGAGCAACATTAGATTTCTAAAGGCTGTGTTAAATTTCAATGCTTTAATGGTTGTTGAAGCATTTTCATATTCAGTCAAAGTTCATATTATATCCTTCCTTCTATAGTAGTTCTACTCACATTTGTTTTTGCTTTAATTATGCTTTTATTTGCTTTTCTATTAATTTTACTTTCAAGTATGCAGGTTGTAATGGCCATAAAATGTCGTGGAGAGCATATTTTGGGGGGCCTTTATACTGGAATCAATCCTAGACACATCACTATGGCAAGCAAGATGGTACCAGTCTGAGCACTCTTATGCAGATCCAGAAAATCTTCTCTTCATTATTGATGTGATTTTATGCTTCTTACTTGCCATTGATTCTTAGGTAGAGGAGTACACTGGACTACACATACAGCCACACAAGGCAATTGTTGGAGCTAATGCTTTTGCTCATGAAAGTGGTATACATCAGGTTGGTTCTGTGATACACCTAACATGAAAAATTTTTCTGTTAACCAGCTTATCTTATTATTTTGGTTATACAATTGGTCTGTGTCAAATGTTTGCCAAAGTGATTTATATGTCTTAATCAGGGTGCATTTTAGCGGAGCAAAGTTGGTATTACAGTTAGATGCATAGGCCCTGTGCAATTTCTTAAATGCTACAATCAATATGTTTTTTGGTTGATGGAAATGCCTTTTGTCAATATCTGGCTGCAAAAACTTCTTGGAACTCTTTCAATGTGGTCAATGATGCAATGATTGACATAGGTTCCTATCATAATAAAACATTTTATTTGCCTGACAGCTTCAAAATTTACAGCATAACATTGATAAAAAATCATGGTATTCTCATGATAGTTGATAATTTGCCTCAATGATAGGCTTGATGTCAACCTTTTGTCATTGTTTTAACTTAATTATGCACCTTATTATTGTACCTGTTTCATTGGCATTTGAAAGATATTTGTAATTCGAATTATGTTTTCTTTGGATTAATACCTTGCTTCCTCATATGTCTTCGCCTATTTGTTTAACTTTCCATGGGATTTCCTTATTGGTCATGTGTTTTAGCTAAATGCTCTTGATAAATATTGGTATATTGATATTTTTCTTTTTCATAATTTCAGTCTAATTAAAGTATTTCTTGTTTTCTAGGATGGAATGCTAAAACATAAAGGCACATATGAGATTATATCTCCTGAAGATATTGGGCTTGAACGATCCAATGATGCTGGGATTGTCCTTGGAAAACTTAGGTGTCATTTTTTTTTCTTGTTCTACTAGATCAATGTAGACATGCCTTACCATGTTGATTTCTTGTGCATTTCTTATAGCAACTGCAGTTAGGGGTGTGCAGAAAAAACAGAAAACCCAACCGAACCGACCGGTTCGGTTATATATAGATTCGGTTTGGTTATCGGTTTTTGATGTTAAAAAATTCGGTTAATCAGTTCAGTTTCGGTTTTGAGTTAAAAAAAACCGAAAAAAAAAAAACCGACCGATATATATATATCAAATAAAATATATTAATTTAGAGAAATTATACATAAATATTAAAATAAGAAAAAATATTTTTTTATTTATATAATTGAAGAATACACTTCAAAAAATTAAATAAATAAATAAAAATTTTATTTTTAAAAAATAAAATTAGTAAACCAAAAACTGACCGAACTGAACCGGGTCGGTTTGGCTCGGTTTTTTTTTTTTGGTATATTGTCGGTTTGGTTCGGTTATTGATTTTTAGCAAGTTTGGTTAGTCGTTTTTTTCAGATCAGTTTGGTTTTGAACTGAAACTGATTGATGCACACCCCTAACTACAATTTCTTATTTGGCATCAAACTTGCAAGAACAAATTGACGTGTTCATTATGTTTATGATGGATGAGACATTGTGCAAAGATGGACTAATATTGAACTTTATAGGTGGCACCAGTGAAGTTTCACAAAGATTGGAATCACATGTGAGATTAGCTAGGTATAAAGTGTGCATAAATTTGGTTTAAATTCTTGCAGGTTGCAAGAAGAGATTCCTGAAAATGATTATTTTTTCTTTCGCTATACAATAGCCTTCTGACCTAGCTGATTTGCTGGCTAGGTAGATGAGAAAATTAAGGATAATGTGGCTTCTACTAATTTAAAGTAGAAAATGGATATCATTCTTGACATTATATTTAGTTAAATTTTATGGTGTTTAATTAGGGTGGACGCTTAACTGACATGTTAATGTTCCAACATATGTTCTCTATACTTTATGCCTTTAATTTAACAAATTGTGATTTTTTTTGTCCCCTTTGATGTCTATGCTAAAGCGGCCGCCATGCTTTGAAGGATCGATTAAAAGAGGTAGACAAAGATTCACATGTAAAAAATGATTACTTGTCGTCCTGTTTGTTGTTGGTGTTTTAACCATTTTCTCTGTACACTTCTTTCAGCTTGGTTATGAGTTGAATGATGAGCAACTTGGCACTATGTTTTGGCGTTTCAAGGCAGTAGCTGAAACAAAAAAGGTGAGGATGGACTATTGATGAATTTTCCTATACTCCCAAATAATTACTTATTTGTTGGCAAAGTTATAACTTGGATTGCACTTTAATATTATTTGCATATACTATGTTTTCCTATGTTGTAAATTCTCATAGGATAGATATTGCATTTTCCTGGATTATACAATTGTCTGGCATAGAATTGTACTTTGTAGTGGTAAACAACAGGTGCATGTTTTTAGCTGGGAAGGTTTTCAAATGTGGTCTGTTAGATAATGCATTGTACAATACAAAATGAGATTTTAACATCATAAAACATGAAATGAGGTTTTAGCCTAATCTACAAAATTCTTATTTTGTTGTTGCTGACAGTAATTGAAATGGCGTGCCACAAGTAGTGTAGTGGCTATTGCACTGCTTAAAGATGTTCTCTCACTTTTCTCTCTTTGTAGTTTTATGCAACTTATTTCAACTCCTGTTTTGATTTATAAAGCTTGCTGGGAGAAGCTGTTGACAAGAAAACATAATTTATTTTGTGTATACAGACTACTTTTTATATTCTTTCTACAATTATGATTTGTTAAATCTATATAATTGTAAAATTATTCAATCACCAG
>CATIWO010144185.1:0-11197 GCA_949673435.1 Macaranga tanarius | reverse complement strand
ATGTAAATTTACTGAGAAATCGAACTTGAAATTGATTTGGCCCTCAGAAATGGTGTTTGAACGAGCTTCCTTATTTCTAGACTTCGAACTCTTTCCTCTTTCTCAAATTTTGTTCCTCAATTCTCTTTTTCAGCTCTTTTTTTCCTTTTTTTTTTTTAGTTTCCTTTTAGTTAAAGTTGCTAACCCCCTTTTTCTTTATTTTTTTTCCCTTTTTATAGAGGCTGAATCAGCCCTAAATGCACATTCTCTCTCTCATGAACGTGGAAGAGAGGTTGTGGAACATGAGGCTGATTCACATTCCACCATTTAAGCCATTTTAATTTTTTTTCGTTACAGACTCGAAGAGGTGCCGCCTCTTCAATTGAAAAGGCGCCACCTCTTCAATGGAGAGGTGCCACCTCTTCAATGGAGATGTACCACCTCTTTTTCTAGAGGCGGTGCCTCTGGGCCTTCAAAGCCCAAAGGGCTTATTCTGATGGACTTGGCTTATCAGACCACACGAGCCTGACTTTTTTGGGGCTGAATCTCTCTTTGAATAGGGTTTAATTAATTAGAAATTTTTAAAGAGATTTATAGTCCAGTTCCTCTATTATTGGGCTTTAGCTGTCATTTTTCATCACTGGGCCTTTCTTTTCGGGTCGGTTAAACCGTGGTGCCCATTGTTTGCCCCCTGATTTTTGAAAAATTGAATAATTTTCTAAATTGAATTTTTCAAAAAGCAAAGAAAAAAATGAATGCACAGATTAAAAGTATATTCTTCAATCCCGAGATCCTGTCGCTAGACCGTCAGCCTCGAAGTACAACCCGAGAGGTTTCGTGAGATTTATTATTTCACAACAGGGTAATTGTCATACCGTCATCCTTAATGTTCAAAATTAAAAGGTTGAATCTATGCAACCGTTATCCTTGATGTTCAAAATTAAGAGGCCTCGTTTTGTGTGCCGTCATCCTCGAGGTACAACCCGAGAGGCTCAATATCGATGCTCCACGTCAATGCTTCGCATTTGATTGTGTCAGATAGCAATATTGAGGTATTAGATAGCAATTTATTCCTCGGTGACCAAAGTGGTAATTTGCCAATTCTATATAAATGCAAATTCAAATTTATTTTTTCATTTTCTTATTCACGCCTATCTTCTTCTTCCTCATTTTTTCAAACACAAACATTATGGATCTTGTAACAGATCGCACTCCAGCCCATCCCAACTGGATCATAGTAGCCCTGGAGGCTCGTGCACCAGACTCACTTGGCTTGGAGTACCTCGGAGGACTCCCATTGAGGGCTTCTCTCGATACCCATATCTACTCGCGAGCTTCAGGAGAGGTTAGTCTTCCTTTCCTGTTTTTTTAAATCAAAATTAGGACTGGGTCAGTTAGTATTACGAGTATAAATGTTATTTCCATAAAAAATTGCATGAAAAACAAACATGAAATCAAGATCCGGAGGCCAAAAGGTTCAGCTTCCTGAGCCAAAGAGGCGTCACCTCTTCGGTGAGGCGCCGCCTCTTCGTAAAGAAGCATCGCCTCTTCTACTAAGAGGCGTCGTTTCTTTGGCTGAAGAGGCGGTGCCTCTTTAGTGAAGAAACATCACCCCTTAGACGAAGAGACATCGTCTCTATAGATAGAGGCGTCGCCTCTTCTCTATAGAGGTGTTGTCTTTTTGTCTAAAAGCTCTATATTTTTTTATAATTAAACCAATTAAGACTTCAAATACTCCCTGCAGTTCGACCAACACTCTATGAAGGGTGCTGGCAATGTCACAGATTCCCGACAGTAGTACGATACGATGAGTGACTCTCTTCGGGACCGGATTCGTATAACTGGTTTCAAGCCTTTCATCCTGGCTCTTCCTACCGTTGCTGGTCACCACGACCTCAATGGTTTGTATGCATTGATGGAGAGATGGATGGACACCACGCACACCTTCCACCTACCCATTGGCGAGCTGACTCTAGACCCATTAGCTTTCACGGCTATCACGAGGATCGCTTGTGCTGGGGATCCTATTCCCCTTGATCATTGTTTGGAGCCGATGATAGCTAGGCATGTGGCCTTTATTGATCGTCTACTAGGTATGACTCCTGCCATGAAGGGGACTCATACTATCAAGTTGGACTCCCTTTTCACCCATTACTCAGGTGTTCGAGTCGAGGACATCACGACTCCTCGTCAGATTGACCAGGTGATCCGAGCCTTTATCTTATATTTATTTGGGATGACACTTTTCTGTGATGCTGCCAGTTCTGTGGACCTGGTATTATTGATGGCCTTGAGAAACGTAGATCTGATCCATACCTATGACTGGGGGTCAGCTGCACTTGCACACCTGTATTGGGGTATGGACGAGTTTATTCAGGGAGCTCACCGATTTTGCGGCTTTTGGCATGCCACGCATGTATATTTTCTTCTTCTTCTCCACAGTTTTTTTTCTTTTTTATTATTACGAAAATGTGTGCAGGTTTGGGGCCTCGAGTTGGGGCTGATTAGAGGTGTGGCGCCAGGTGCCTTTGCTTTTCCCCTTTTGAGCCGATGGGGGCACAACCGGACCGGTAGGCGGGCCTTGTCTCGGGTTCATCTCCACCGTGAATACCTTAACAAGCTTCTTTAGAGTGAGGTATCCTACAAATAAAATTGAAAGTATTAGTTCTTTTATTCTGAGATTCAAAACTTAAACATACCTTTTCTTCATTATTAACAGGTGTCGCATGCTCCTTAGGGACCTGCTGAGCAGTGGTCCGACGCTATGGTTCACTCTGAACCATTAGTTGAGAAGAGGATCCTCCTGGTAGGACCTTTTTAGAGGGTCTTCTACTTGGGAGAGCGTATACTGGGATGGTCTTCGGGTCTTGTTAGGAGATGTGTTCCGCTGGACCCTCCTGTAGCCATATTGTGGACCCACGAGTTGATGGATGATGACCTTGCACGAGCGCTCCATGGGTCATCCGCTACTCGTTATGTCCTCACCCGCCAGTTGGGAGCTTACCATACCTTCGTCCGAGAGAAGTTATTAGGACAACTCCCTTTGAAAGGTGTTGTCACACAGGTATTTCTTTCTTACTTTCAGTAAATATACATTCTTCTCTTCAAGCATTTTCTGACTATATTTTTTATTTACAACTTCGACCTCGGGGCACTAGTCCCTAGATCAGATCTCAGTCTTCGGGTAAGCATCCTGCCCAACGGGCTCGTACCCAGTCTGCTACTACCGAGGCAGGAGCTAGTACTTCTCATGCTCCCGCTCCTACTCCTACTCTGAGGGTCCCTGATATACCACCTCTCTGTATACATGGGGCTTTCTCCTTTCTTCCAGAGCCCACTGCAGGATACTGAAGCACCTCCGGAGGACGGACTGGGGTCATCCTGTCTCCCGACCCGAGGAGTTGTCCGACACTCGTACCTCTTTTTGCTACTCATATGAGTTTAATTTGTACCTAATTACTTTTATTCACTATAAACATTTATTAGTACTGATGTAATTCAAAATTTTTGTACTTGTAGGTTCCTAGAGAGCAGGGAGAGCACCTCTTTAGGATGGTCGAGGCTCAACGAGACCTGATCGACCAGATCTCAGAAGAATGGAGGGTATGCAAATTTTTCTATTTATTTTACATGTATGCATGCTTAAATGATTTACTTACCTCTTCCATTTTCTTGTTTGGATAGACTCACTGCATGGGGTTGGATGCTCAGATCCGGTCTCTTCAGCATCAACTCGAGGCTTATCAGATGATGGATGACAATGATGATTCCATGATGGGAGCTACACCTGACATCCACACAACACCCAGCGTCCCAGCTGTAGCTGCTGGTACTAGAGAAGGCAAGGATGTTGGAGAGGGAGAGGACCTTGAGGAGACAGTCCGAGGAGGACTAGATTAGGTACTAGATATCAGAAGAGGTTAGGTGATAGGCATGTGACTAATTTGTAGGGATTTTTGGGCTTCTTTTTTTTTTGACATAAACTCTTGTATTGACATTAAAATTGAAAGGCTTTAAAAATTTTATTGCATTTTGCTCTATTCCATGTTTGCCAATTAAATACACAACTTCCACCATCTATTTTGGGTCAAAACCCTCCAAAATAAATAATCAAATGGCACTAAATCAGCATGAAGAGGCACCATCTCTGTGGGAAAAAAAATGCCGCCTCTGCATGATGAGGCGCCGCCTCTTTGACTAGAAGAGGCGGCGTCTTTTCACCTAAGAGGCATATGCTTGTTCGTATAGAGGCGGCACCTTTACGGTGGGGCGGCGCCTATTCGATTCTGGCTACGATTTTCTTTTCCAATTTTAACACTTTAAAACTCTATAAAAATGCTCTCTCAGCATCACAGCCGCCCCAAGTCTTGAGAAATCCTAAAAACCCTCCCAAAACTATGACAAAATAAAACTTGAAACTAATCTGACCCATTCTTCAAAGTTTAGGCGGTGAAGACTGGCAAAAACTGAATGTCTTTCATCTATCTGTCTTTCGATCCCTCTATTTATGCAAGATCAATTATCCCTTTCTGCATACTGTTGCCCAATTCTAGGATCGTAAGACCCATGTTTTCAGATTTAATAACTTCAAAATCTGTCCTCTGCCTGAAGAATTTGGAGCAATCTTGGGCTACCCTGATGATTCAACCAAACAGGTCACAATTCCTCCATTCAATAACCCAGATGAAAGAAGTATTCAAAATCAGATGGCTCGCTTATTCAACCTCCCTCCTTCATCTTCTCTTGCACATGTGTTGGGGAACAACATCATCATTGAGTCCTTCTTGAAGGTTGCAGTGGCTATAAATAATAAAGAAGTGTATTGGCCAAGGATGATTGCACTATGTCTGTATGCTCAGTTTCTGCTAGTTTCACCTTCAGGGGATGGTAATACCAAACTCCTTCAAATCCTTGATCAGGTCGAATCTGGTTTTAATCCTATGGCAGTTATCTTAGCCGAAACCCTGATTGGTTTGGATAATCTGTCAGTGACACACTGCTTTACCGGTAGTTCGATGCTCTTGGAGGTATTATTATTTTTCTCTCTCTCCTCTTATATATATATATATATATATATATATATATATATATATTTAAGATTTAGTTCCAAGAGAAATTAAAGCTATTGGCTCCTCCACCTAATGTTGTGAAGTATAAGGCAAAGCAAGTGCGCACATGCCCACTTCAGAAGCTTGCTACTGACTTGAAGGAATGGTTGGCTAATTTCCCAGAGTCTGGAGTACAGTGGATGTGCCCTTGGTGGAACATCAAGCATATGACCACTAGGACTTATACTCATTATATGCCTCTTGCTGGGTTGCACCTCTGCTCTTTCTACTACTGTTCTCGCCTTTGCTGTCAATATGGAGAAAAATAACTAATTGTGGAACCTACTCATGAATTCCAACCCGGACCTCTTACCCAGAACTTTGTGGAGAACTTTTCAGTAACTTGGCCTCGACGTACCATCAGGAGAGGTATTCTAGAAAATGGAGATACCACTACAGATGATCATTATAAAACATGGATTTACTTACAGCAAATAGAGCAAGATGAGTTTGTGAAGAATCAGAAGACAAGGGGTTTATTTAAGATTAGCATTCAGGAAATGGAGAAAAATAAAAGAAAGAGGACTTAGATTTATTTTTCTTTGGATTTCAGCAATTTAACTTGATTTTGCCTCTCATGTGATTTCTTTCCCTTCAGTTAGCCTTATTGTAATAAGCATTTTATGCAACATTCAACAATAATAAAGATGAACTAAAATATTTAAATTAAGTACAAATGCATATAAAAATTACTTCTGACATAACTCCTGTCGTTTGATGGCCTGCCCTTACAAGTTTTCCATCCAACTATTTTATTCACTCTCTCTCTATTTTTTTATCCTTAACTTTTACCTAGATTGCCCCTTTGTGGGGTTTTCAATATAGTAGGAATTTATTTTTATTTTTATTTTTATTTTTTTTAAAAAAAAATTATCTCTAAATTTTACCTAGACAACCTCTTTAGAGGTTTTCTCCCTAGCGAGATGTTACAGAAAGTATTTCTTGAGTTTATCCATGTTGATAGGATTTCTAAATTCATTCCCTTCCAGATCTATCAAGATGGTTGCCCCCTTTGAGAACACTTTCTTCACAAAATAAGGCCCCTCCCAATTTGGCTTGAATTTCCCTCTTGGATTAGTAAGGAGTGGCTTCGTATGCTTCAAAACCAAATCACCCTCTTTTATCTTTCCTGGCTTGATCTTCTTATTATAAGCTCGAGCTATCCTTTTTTGATACAGCTGTGAGTGATACAAGGCCTTCAACCGCTTCTCATCTATCAAAGCTAATTGTGCCAGTCGACTCTCAATCCACTAGTATTCCGATATCTTTGATTCCAACAAAACCCTTAATGACCGAATTTTTAATTCCATCGGAAGCACTGCTTCACACCCATATACCAAAGAATAAAGAGTGACCCCAATAGACGTTCTCATAGTTGTCTGATATCCCCATAATGCAAACTGCAGGTAATTAGACCAATCCCGGTAATTCTCAATTATCTTTGCCAAAATCCGCTTGACGCTTTTATTCGCAGCTTCAACCGCCCCATTAGCTTGTGGACGATAAGGAGATGAACGATGATGCTCAATCTTGTAATGTTGAAGTAGGCCAGAAGTCTCAGACTGGAATTGCACCCCATTATCAGTTACAACATAGTGAGGCAACCCATATCTACAGATGATGTTTCTCTATGAATCTTGCCATTTGTTTTGACCCAACTAAAGTGTACGATTCAGCCTCGATCCATTTAGAAAAATAATCGACTGCAACCATGATGTATTGATGCCCATTAGACGCGGTTGGCCTTATCTCTCCAATGATATCAATTCCCCATGCTGTAAAAGGCCACGGAGAAGTTAAACCCTGAAGTTCCATTAAAGGCAAATGACTGACATCCCCGTAAGCTTGACAATTGTGGCACTTCTTCACAAATTTGACGCAGTCAGATTCCATTATGAGCTAGAAATACCCTTGCCGAGTTATTTTCTTTACCAATATTGTTCCATTCATATGAGGACCACAGACACCCACATGCAGAGTTTCCATGATCTTTTCAGCTTCTTCCTTATCCACACATCACAAATGTATCCCGGTTGGCATTCTTTTATACAGCATCCCATTAAGACTGATAAATTACCTAGTTAATATTTTCAGAGATAATCTCTCCTTCTTATTTGCATCTTCATAGAATTGGCCTGTCTCTAAATAAGTCTACAGGTCATGGTACCATGGTCTTTCATCTGATCTAACTGGCATTATCCTCATCTCTTCATAGCACGAAATTCTGGACTTTGCTAAAATCAGTGGCTTTGCTAGAGTCTTTACATTACTTTGCCACATTGATGTCAAAGTAGCCAAAGCATCTGCTAATTGGTTTTCTTCTCGAGGAAGGTGTACAAATCTGCATTGATTAAAGGAGAGCAGAATTGTGGCCAAGTATTCCCGGTATATCTTCAATCTGTCCTCTCTGACTTCCCATTCTTTATAAATTTATTTTACCACTAGCATCGAATCCCCGAACACTGTTACATTTTCTGCTCCCACACCTCGTAAAGCTTCCAAACCGAAGATGCATGCCTCGTATTCTGCCTAATTATTAGTTACTTTAAATTCTAACCGCTTAGCCATAGGGATCATCTCTCCTTCTGGCGTAATTAAAATTATTCCTATACCTGTCCCGTTATTATTAACAGCACCATCAAAATACATATGCCATCCCTGCACTTCAATTTCCCCCAGATGCTCATCCGAAAACTCTAATTCCCACTCCTGATCATCATCAACCGGATTGTGCGCTAGAAAATCAGCTATTGCTCTTCCTTTGATCACCTTCCTAGAAAGGTATTCGATATCAAACTCCATGAGCAGTATTAGCCAACGAGCCAACTTACCCGTGAGAGACGGAGTTTGCTGAAGATACTTCAAAGGATCATGTTTTGAAACTGCTTGAACTTTATAGGATTGGAAGTAGTAACGAAGCTTCTTAGCTACCCAGACAACTGACAAATATGTCTTTTCCTCCAAGTTGTAATTAGCTTCATAAGGAAGAAACTTCTTGCTCAAGTAATATATCGTATGCTCCACCTCGTTCTCATCTTCTTGCGCTAACATGTCTCCAACAGCTTCCTTCTCAATGGCCAAATATAGAATCAACGGCTTACCTATCCTCGGTGGTTGTAACACAGGAGGCTTCATTAAATACTTCTTGATAGTCACAAAAGCCTGTTGACAACTGTCATCCCATATCACTGGCTGATTCTTCTTATGTAGCTTGAAAATTGGCTCGCATATTACAGTCAACCTGGCTATGAATCTGCTGATGTACAGTAGTCTTCCAATAAAACCCCTGACCTTTTTCTCAATTTTCGGAGCTGGCATCTCACTGATAGCTTTGACATTATCAGGATCTATCTCAATTCCCCTTTTGCTAACTATGTGTCCTAGTAACTTTCCCGAGGAAACCCTAAATACACACTTTTTCAGATTCAATCTCAAATTATACCTTTCAGCTCTGGCAAGGAACTTCTCTAAAGCTTCGAAATGTCCTTCTTTGGTTGAAGATTTTACCATCATATCATCTACATACACTTCAATCTCCTTGTGGATCAAATCATGCAACAGAGTAGTGGCCATTCTTTGATACGTTGCCCCAGCATTTTTCAATCCGAACGGCATCACTGTATAATAATAAACTCCCCATTTAGTTATAAAGGAAGTCTTTGCTTTGTCAACTATGGCCATTATGATCTGATTATACCCAGAAAATCCATCCATGAAAGAATACATTGCACTAGATGCAACACTATCCACTAGAGTATCTATATGTGGCAACGAAAAATCATCTTTTGGACAAGCCTTATTCAAATCCCGGTAGTCCACACACATCTGAACTCTTCCATCCTTCTTCGGTACCGGAACTATATTTGCAAGCCATTTTGTATCATCCACAACCTCGAGAAATTTCCGTTTTAACTGCTTTTCCACTTCTTCTTTGATTGGGAGGGCCCATTCTGGTCTTAACCTTGTCACTTTCTGTTTGACTGGCACAATATGGGGGTATGTTGGGATTTTGTGCTCCACTATCTCTCGATCTATCCAGGGCATATCCTCTTAACCCCAAACGACTACTTTCTGCCTTTTTATTAATATTTCTTTCATTTTTTCTTTCTCATCAGGAGCAATTAATATATTTTTAGGATTTTCAATTGTACCTAAATTAAATGTTTCAGTTTGTACTGAATTAATGTCAAATATATGCATAAAATGATCATCACAACAGGCATAACCATTGGGTAAGACATCACACAAGTAAGCAAATTCAGATTTCATTGCATCAAACTTGGAGAAAAATAAATCATCAATGTTAAACAAACTAGCAAGAGAAACATCAAAGTCATCAACATAAGAATCAACAAAAGAGTTCTGAACAAAGGCTTCCGAATCCACAGCCACATCTTCACTCAGAACAGTATCTCCAGTAACATCCTCTTTTCCCTCTTCAGCAATCGCTTTTCCTTTATCAACCTTCTTCCCAACACCAGCAGTGTCCTCAATAGCGACAATAGCAACCTCCTCATCCAATATCAACTCCTCAGATGCCCCCTGTTCCATAATATCTTTCCTAGTCAGATAATCCATAAAAATCTCAAAACCAGGGACATTCCTCCCATTCAGCAGCAGTGGTTCTGGCTTACCCTTATAAGGCTGATAATTTCCTTCTTGAACAAATCTCTCCTAGAGTGACCATTTCTCTTCACTGTCAGGACCATCCTTTTCCCCATAATAACCCAAATTGTGCCTCAAAATCTGTAACTTAGCCTCCATAATTTCTGGTGGCCCAATCTGATTCTTATCTAATCCAAGTCCCGGCATAAAATTCATCCTTTTCAGCATGTTTAGCACTTTTTCCTCCATACAGTCCTCATAAATCATGCAAACTTCAAAACCTGGATTCAAAGGGATTTCTTTGGGAGCCAATTTCAGGGCTGCAATAGCTGCCTCGGTCTCAGCATAAATAGTAACAATCTTCCCCTCATGGGGAAATTTGATTTTTTGGTGAACATTAGAGGGGACACCTCCTAGAGGGTGATACCAAGGTCTTCCCAGGAGAACAGCAAAAGTGACTAGAATGTCAATCACATGGAGTGTGACCCAAGCCTCGATAGGTCCAATCTTGACTAGGGTTCTAAATGTGCCAACTACAGACCTTTTAGTATCATCATAGGCTTTGATTATCATATCAGTAGGTTGTAGGTCAACAGCACTCAATCTAAGTCGGGGCAAGATCTTCAAAGGGAAACCATTGATGGCTGACCCATTGTCTGCCATTACACAGTAAGTCATCTTCCCCTTAATCTCAGCCTTAATGAACAAAGCCCGGTAATGATCCCTCCCTTCCAATGGTAGGTCTTTGTCAGTGAAAATAATAGCTCCCACGGGCTTTTGCATCAAAGAGCTTGCTAACTGTTCTGGAGTCGTGTCAATTGGAACCTTCCTCTCATGAAGTGCTTGGACCATAGCATCTCGATGAATCTTCGACTGTATGAGCAACTCCCAAATGCTTGCAACCGTCTTCTTAGGCTGTTCCTTCTTACTTCTTCCCTTTCTGTTTCAGTTTTTGCTTTCTCTTTTACAGCATGCTTTTTTTCTTTCCCCTTTTCCTCTTGTGCAGCGGAAGCCACATGCTCAACTACCCATTCTCTTTCACCTTCCCAAACATCTACTTTTTCATTAGTTCCTTCATCATCAGAAGACCAAATATCCATTATATTCACGGTCAGACCCCTCTCAAAGCTGATAGTGGATTGAGTAGACAAGGCAGGTTTAAGATCGATAAAAGAATTCAACACTTGCTCTTCAGTTAAACTAGTGTCGATCATTAAAACATCTTGGTTGGGTGGTGGGACATTTCGGTAGTTGGGTAGAGGATTATTTTGGGTATTTGGCTTTTTAGATTCAGGGTCAATAATCTTTCCCGAATCAATGAGGTCTTGGATTTCGTGTTTAAGGCGGGTGCATTGGTCAGTGTCATGGCCGATCACTTGGTGGTATTTACAGTATAGTTTAGGATTAGCATTTGGTAGGGGATTTCTGGGTGGTAGAGGCTGGAGAAGTCTTTTCTCGAGAAGTTTCTCGAGAACTTTGGAGAGGGGTCTCCCAAGATTAGAAAA
>CATIWO010144174.1:0-54849 GCA_949673435.1 Macaranga tanarius | reverse complement strand
TATATATTGATGACTAAGAATATGAGTGAGTAATATATATATATATATTACTCACTCATATTCTTAGTCATCAATTTATCCAAATCTCTTTTATTCATAAAAAAGTTTCATACCAATCACAAACATACGAATATTGGTATTCTAAAATAATACCAAAATCACAATTCTTCCAACCCACATATTTCACAATGTACATTATTCATACATATATTCAATTATTTAAACACTTAGTGCATATTCATAACATTGTTAAATTTCATTAATAATACTAAGAATCATAACCTAACCCATTAAATATGTATTAAGATTCACATAACTTATTCAATTATTTAAGAAAGCACACATATATTATTATAACTATAATATCCAAAAGAAGCCAAATGCATGAATTATATTAGTAATTACTTACCAAAATACTTCTCAAAATTTGATAAGAAAGAGTTTTTTTAGTTGATTATTTCTTCCTTGTCCTTTGTAAGTCTTACATATAGCCATATATCAAACACACATACAACACATCACACTTGCACTTAAATTCAATTAGTACAATCTATTACCTCTAATTTGATTTATTCTAAAATCATTTACACCATTCCTATGGCTCTAATTTTATTACAGGAACTAGTATACTTTAATTTCCAATTGGCATTACTCAATTTGGACGTGTATATAATTAATTATGAATTTTTGAATGAAATCGGTCCACATAGAGCATTTTGTGTGAGCACTAAAATGTCAAGCTCTTTTAGACCCTCTTAGAAGCCGATTCTATAGCACCTACAAGTTCCACATGTACATGTTTCCAATAGATAACAATCATATGGCATAAGAAATTTTTTTTATAAAAGATAAGTATATATATATACATAAAACTCTTGAATATATACATAAAAAATACTTAACACTTATTTTACATAATGTTGAAAATATACATATGAACTAAATTACAAAATGCTTGAATGCCATGACGATGAGAATGGGATGTTTACACCAAGCTTGCCTCAGACCCACCTGAGTTCTTTACAGGGGCACACTTCAACTCAATCTAACTAAGCCCTGAAAACCACAATTGTAAAGGAATGAGCTTGCGACTCAATAAGTAATTATTAGTATAATCAAACATAAAATACTTCTCAAGAACTAATTAAGAAAAATATAATAAAACAACATAAAGTGGACTACACGGCCGTGTCCCTACCCGTGTAATCTTTAAAATGAAAATTTAAGTCGAGACACGGTTTGGAATATGCCCCGTATTCCAACCCATGTCCTCTTCGGGTCATACATACTCCTCGAGAAACGTCCGAGAACACGACCGTGTTCCTGCCTAGCGAGCGCTAGACATTGGTGAGTGCCAGTGTTTGCTCACATGCCACCCTTGCTGGCGAGCGTCAATGTCTACTCGCAGACCCACCAGTTAAATTTTTTGCCGATAGACACACCCTTATCTTACTACACTGTCTGAGAGATGCCCGTGTCTCAGACTCAGACCGTGTCCTCAACCTAAAAAATCTATTCTCATAATATTCATATAATCCACAATCATTTATAAGGCACATCATCATTAACAATTTACAATTACCACATATACATATGGGTGTATATAAATACCATCACCCAAGTTATAATCATCACATTCATTATTCATAATTCTCACAATCACACCGTACAATCAATACACATTCAATATATACTTAAACACAATGCAACAATGCATGTTTATACAAGTTAGTTATCCGGTCAGAATCATCATACATTTCTCACACATTTTATTCCTCACATATTTCATATTTTCATATTCAAGTGGCCATTTCTGAGACTCTATACCTAGCTCAGTCTCAGATCTTCACGTTTATGTTTCTCATATGAATGGCTACATCTGAGACACTCTGCTAAGCTCAGTATCAATTTCATATTTAGTGGAGGCTCTCTGCCTAGCTCAGTTTCAACTATCACACGTAAACCTCACATCCTCACATCAATTGAGATGCATATGTATTTCATCATTCTCACAACATTATATGTCAATCCAAACCACATCAAGTGGCATGCACAATTCAATATATATAGCGTCATTCCCGATTCACCACAACACGTTCTCAATCAATCATTCAATAACCTCACAACCAATATATAAATATATATATATATATATATATATATCATTCTTGCCACAGTAAATGGCACACACTAGCTAATCATAGTTAAACTACTATAGTTACATGAGATTCATTATATATAAGCATTATATCAATAATTATTTACCAAAAAGCTTTAACTCCTTCTCAAAGAAAAACTTTCCCTATTGAGTAGGGTCTCCTCTGCCTCTATCAACTCCTACATAATAATTGTATACCAATTCCAACAATCAAACATACAATTCACCACAAATTCACAAAGTGTAACCAAATGCTTAAAATTCAACATGACATAAATATACACAAATTCAATAACCCCCAAATTGCTACTGAAGCTAGAGTTATATGTCAACTACAAATTCCAATTGGAATCACACAATTTGGATAAGTATGAAATTAATTATAGATATTTGATTAAAAAAGGGTAAAATAGAGCTGATGGCAAGAGCAAGAAAATGTCGAGCCCTACCAAATAACCTTAATAGCAAAATCAGCTCAAGCTTAAAACGCAAAAGCTATAGAGGACTCTCTGAAGTTTCTAGGATGTTCAACCATGCTCAAATCAGAGCTCTATAGCTCAAATTATGGCAATAACAATGAGACTGAAAAATAGGGTATATAGAACCCGAAATTACAACCAACCAAACTCAACTTAAATCAATCAATAATACAAGAAAAATTTACCAATTAAGCTCCAATGAATAAAAGACCTTCTAATGCCTCCTAATTTCTAGCTTAAAGATTATCAAAATGTGATGCCCATAATCAACCCCAAACACGTGGCAACAATCCACCATGTCATAAGGCATTAGAAAATCCTTAAAAAAAATGTACTCATTTGTAAAATATGAATAACTAAATGAGTATACATTGTTTAAACATTTCTTTAAAAATTAATATATGACATCATCTACACAACATTATATAAAAGTGCACATGATATGTAGGATGAAGGTCAGATGCACTAGCTCGTATCGGCCCATCTAAGACTCCATTGCAAGCTTCAAGTTAACCTTAATCAAGTTCCTGAAAAATTTCATCAGCAAAGGGGGTGAAATTGCAACTCAGTGAGCAACTACTACAATATTTGTACACAAATAGCAAACCCACAATAAATGATTTATTAACTATAAAATCCAGTGTATAAGACACATTCTTAAGGTAATAAAATAGTCTTACAATCCTTTAGTAAGTCCACATGAAATCCCCATAAAGTTCCATAACCATTGGCACTATATCGAGTGCAAACAGGAGTCCAAATGACAAAAGAGTAAGTGAGCAATAAAATGGCAAGCTTAATTAGAGAATTTAAAGATAGATTCCACTCAATCTCAAATTATAAAAGTTGTAGAGAACTCTTTAAAGTTTCTCTAGGATCAAACCACGCTTCATTTGAAGGTCTATAGGTTAAGTTATGGTCAAAATACGAAGATAAAAATGTGATGAAGGAAGGCTGATTTGTCATGACTCGGCACATTGTGCCGAGTCGGCACGCTGAGTCACAGGTTTGACTCGGCACCTGGTTGCCGAGTCGGCACAGGCGCGCAGAGACACAACCTTACTGACCATGTCACACTCTTTCGGCCATAACTTCCTCTACAGAACTCAAATTCAAGTGATTTGGAAAGCTATTTCAGAGGGCTACAACTTTCATGAAGATACCCGGACTTAATTCATTTGTATGAATTGATGAAAAAGCCCTTGAATTGACTAGTGATGTAAAGCACATGAATATAATTCAATTCAAGACATAATAATACATTCTAAACACACTAATCCATACCAAACCATTCATCAACATATAATACCAATCATTCACAAATAGCAAACATCAATATTCATCATCCAACTCGAAACAACCCATTCATATATTGTATCTCATTCAAAAGTATACATTCAAAGTATGTTCATCTCAACACACCATTTGGTGTCCACATCTCCACTTTTAGCAATATAAATAATTTTCCTGACCAAATCATATAGTGACAAGAATATAACATTCACATTCTCATTTCACTGTTCAATATAACATTCACATTCCATTCTCACTGTTCATTATCCGGTCGGATTCATCCTCACATTCAATTCAAATTTAACATATGTATATATATAATGCAATGATGCATGTTTATGCAATCTCACAATTTCCTCACATTTAGCCTCATTGGCTATTTTCCTCATATTTTCAATATCAATTAAATGGCCATTTAGTGAGACTATATGCCCGGCTCAGTCTCACTAAACATTTTTGGATAGCTATATGCCCAGCTCATCTTGCCCATCTCACATATCATTTTTGGGTAGCTATTTGTCCGGCTCAGCTTGCCCATCTCATAATATTTTAATATCAATCAAATGGCCATTAGTGAGACTATCCGCCCGGCTCTGTCTCACTTCTCACATGGGTAACTATACGCCCGACTCAGCTTGCCCATCTCATAATCACACATCCTTACATTCCTCACATTTCTCACATATCACACTTTCATGTGAATCACAACACAGTAATTCAATGTAATTGCATATCAATAATCATCACAATAATATTTCATCATTGTTCAACCTATGCTCATTTTTCCAACATCACAATATCAATTCATGCAATTGCATCTCAACAAGGCATTGTCACAATATATCACTAATATTCCTTTTATGATCACAATTCATTTTTCATAGTCACAATATTATACTACAATACACATTCATATTGCCATTCGCTAATAATCCCCTCATCACCAAAACACAACAAGGTGGAATTCATTTAACACCATATTCAGCACAATTTCATTAATATAATTCATCATTATTAACATTTCATCTATGATTATCAATTCACAATTTAGTAAATGAAGACACAATTACACACAATAGAGTTTAGTCTATATATGGACATATGTAAGTAATTACTTACAACAAGCTTCAACTCCTTCAAAAGCAAAGCTTTCCTAGTGAGTAGTGTCTCCAATATCCTCATCAAGCCTATACATAATCATACATCAATACATATAGCAACCATGACTCTAGCAAACTCAACTAAGTGTAATTCCATGCTCTAAGTTCAATTTAACAAAATAATTCACACGCATGTCCAAAAATTATAAAAATAATATTAAAGCTAGATCTATGAGTCTACTTCAAATTTCAATTAGAATTACTTAATTTAGATTTATGTGGAATTAATTATAGAGTTTGGAACAAAACCAGGTAAAATAGAGGTGACAGACTGAGCACAAAAATGTTCAGCTGTGCCAGTTAGTCTTAACCGCAGAATTAGTTCTAGTACAAAAATATAAAAATTATAGTATACTCTCTGAAGTTTCCAAAGCATCAAACCTTGCTCAAATAAGAGGTCTACAACTCAAGATATGAAGAAAACAATGGGACTGATGCACATACAAAACAGAGTCCAAATTTCAACCAATCAACCCTAGCTCAATCAACTAAATTAAAGGTAAGACTTACCAAATTGATGTTCCCAATAGCTAATTGATCTCCTCAAGCTTCCCAAAACTTTGCTAGATATGTAGAGAATTTATCAACATCTCCCAAGAAATTCAACAACAGTCTCTTCTTCTCTACAACTCCCAATTCTCTACATACTTCTCTTCACAAACACACACATATACACAACCATTTTCCCCCTCTTAGGTCCATAAATAAATAAAACTTTAAATCATAACCAAGAATAAAATAATAAGACTGTAGATAATTATCAATAATTATCTCTACCAAATCTCTATACCTCCTTAATAAAATAGGATTATTACACAATAATCCAATACTTTCTATTTTGACAAATAACTCTAAAACTTTTCTTACAATTGAGTCCTTCTCCACCAAAATACACATATCCCACTTAATTGCACTCTATAACTCTACGCCACATGTCACAAAAATAATATGCATGAACAGTGCATCTAAAGATACGGGTGTTAGACAAAAGCTCTCCAAAAATCACTCAAGGACTCACTCTCTTCTTCTTCTCTAAAATCTCTACACAACTCACACATATATACACATACACCCACTAGCCAATCAAACACCAACATTTGGCCACCCTAAAGTTTTCATTTAATAATTACATATTAAATGTATATTTATCCCTTAATAAACCATAATAATAATAATAATAATAATAATAATAATAATAATAATAATAATAATAATAATAATAATAATAATAATAATAATAATAATCTATATATGTAACACTAAATATCACCACAAATAACTTATTGTCTCCTTAATGAAATAGGTATATTGCACCATACCCTATAACTTTCAATTGTGACAATTCACTCCAAACTTATCTTACAATTTAGTCCCTCTCTGCAATTTGTACCCATTCTCAAACTTAAATGAAGTCAACTATCTAATATGCATAAAATTCCATACATATGTCATAATACGTATGCTAAAGGTGTAGGTATTAAAAATTCAACTCAACATCAAAACATAAGAGTTGTAGAAAACTCCTTGACGTTTCCAGAGCATTAAACTTTGCTCAGTTTTGAGTTCTACAACTCAAGATATAATAAAAACTCAAACACTAAAAAATTATATAAAAAAAGGGCACGAATATTAAAATTAACAAACTTAACTTCAATCAATAACTATGCATGTATGACTTACCATTTGATATTCCCAAATGCTTATAAGGCTCCTAGAACTCCCCAAGCTCTTGCTAGATAATACAATCAAAATCAATTTTCTCTAAACTTCTCAAGATCATTTTTTTCCTTTATTTAAAAAGTTTCCTATCCAATACACTCTCTACACATGCACACACACATCACCATACACATGTTCACACATACCTCACCATATATATGCACACACAAATGGTCATACACATGGCTAAAGTTAAAAAGCTTTTAGATAATATTTTAGGATATTTATCACCAAATATCAACTTCAATCCTTAATGAAGTGTCGATATTGCACATTAACCCCTAAGCTTTTAATTGTGTTAATCTACTCCAATTTTCCTTATAATTAGGTCCTCATCCATAATTCATAAACATACCTAATCTTAAATAAATTCCACCCTCTATTCTATATAAAATGAAATGCATCAATGAAGAATATGTGCCTAAGGATGCGGGTGTTATATTAGTAACACTTACAAACTCCTAAGCGTGTAGCACGCTTGACAAGCTTTTAGTTGTTATGATCTATAAGTTCCAAGCTCCCTAAATATCAAGCTTCTAGCTTGAAATACACAAGTTGCTTCAATGAGATTTCAAGAATGGTAGAGATTTACCCGCAAGCCTCTCCTCTTAATGATGACCCAAGACACTTGCTAGAACTCCTCCAAGCTTGAATGTGTAGAACTTGTTATATTCTCTAATGGATGTAAATGGATGAGTATATGTTTGTACAAATCTTGTACAATAATGGCCTTTTACTTAAGAGTTCATAACACTTGTGATTTTATTGCTCTCTACACTTAGATGAAGAAGAAAGAAGAAGATAATATCTCAACTCATAAGAATTATCTCTATTTTTCTCTTAATAGTGTAAGAATAAGAAAAACTCTCTAATGTACATTAGTTTTTGTCTCTATAAAAGCCACTAACTTAAAGATATGCATATGAGAATAGCTTGAGTGTCTCACACTCAAGCTTCTTGCATGTGTGAGTTTGAGTGTTTTACACTCAAGCTACATGCATATGTGCCTTTGAGTGTCTCACACTCTAACTATATACATGCATAGCTTTTTGTTTATGTGGTCTTGCTTTTTAAATAAGTGAGATTAGTTTGGTTACAAGAATAACCTTAGCCTTTGACTTCAATAACTCTTAATTAGTTGGGATAAGGTCTTGGAATTATTTAACTTTTAAATAAGGCCCATGTATATATACCAAACTAATTAAGACAACTCATGGGCTTATTTAACTCTTAAATAAAGCCCAAATCTTCTCAATCATATTTAATCCTTATGGTCCATTTCATGACTCATATCCATACTATAATTATTGGTAAATATCAATTTAGTCCTTGAACTTAATATCACATATTAAATTAAGTCCAAATTAATATTTAATTAATCATAATTAGTCTTAACCTTTGAAGTTAGATTTCGGGATATGCTAGATCCCTGCACATGCACAAATCCAATTATATTAATTAAACAATTAATTAAACTATTTAATTAAAAATTAAATTAATAATTATCATTATTGGTGTAACTCTTATGTATGTAACTTACTAGGTTCAAGTCTAATTGGCAATCAAAAATAATATTAAAACTTAATATTATGGAAACACCTTTCCATACTTAATATGAAAATTCCAATTAATCACATTTAGTTTCCATAAGTCATGAGTGACCCTTAGCATAGATGTCATAACTACCTAATTAAAAATGAATTCTTTCTAGAGAGCTTGATATAACCCGCTAGTTATCTAATAACTAGAATTTGTAACAATCTATTGGAACTATTGCCCAAGGATTTATCTAGCATAAACTAAAGGGAATTAGTAATACTAGTTATTTAACAACTAGCACCTCTAATTATTAAGGTTGAATTTCAACACACTCAAAGAAAATTCAAAAAATAGCTCTCGCAAGAACTCAAGAAAATTCAATTAAGAATTTGAATAAAAATCAATCAACTTTTTAATAATAATATTTTTACAAGTATTTATAGACTTGTAATCCCAAACCTAAATTGATTCTAAAAGAAAACAACTTTTTAGGAATAAACAACTATACTCTTAATTAGACATAACTATAAAATTCCTAATTAAATATAAAATCGGATAGGAAATCATTATCGAGACACGGGCATGTTATCATTGTGAAAAATTGGTAGACTGTTATGTGGCTTGGAATACAGTCTGTCCTTTATCATACATGGGCATATTTCAACTATAATTTTGAGACAGAACATTACACGGTCTGATGCACGGGCGTGTCTCTGATTCTGTATCCTTCTGAACATTTTAGGCTCCTTGAACATGGGCATGTCTATGGCCCGTGTATCCTACTGTCTATTTTGGATACTTGAAACATGGGCGTGCAGAAGTCCACACGGGCATGTATCATCTTGAACCCAAGAAACTAAGTTGATTGACTTAGTTTCCACCAAATCACTTCCACTTTGTCCCATAAGTTCTAATTGCTCTCGTACAAGTCCCATTATAGCCTCGCGCATCTTCTTAGCTCATAATCTAGTTATGGGTCCTCCATCATAGCTCAAAGGATTTGAATTCGGTATAGTGTCCCTATGTCCATATGCATCACTCCCCCTTTCCTCAAAGTATTGACCCTCGAATCTTCACCTTCATAATCAAAAGGAAGAAGGTCATATACATTAAAGTTTGTAAAAACATTATACTCACCTGGGAGATCTATAACTAGATCATATTATACTCACTTGAGAGATCAAGAATAACTTAGATAGCATAGGATATTATTCCAGTTTACTCTAGGCAATGAATTCCATCTTATTTGATCAATCATCCCTACATGTAACTGACTAAAGCCATAACATGCCATCTATCCATACATGGCTAGCACAGGTATGTAAGCAGTAACAACTTCTAAGTAACCATTTGTGGGTGACCGTGTCACCTCAGGTTAAAGGACCATATGCACCATTATGTCCAAGATTGTAATTATTGACAAATATGAATTTCTATGCAATCATAAATTTTACATCATAGTTTTATCTCCCATCATATGAGTATCCACACGTCTATTCTGATATTTTATATCGAGTAGCATGAGACTCACTACCTCCCACTATCGATATCACAAACTGATCAAGGAAAATAGACAGATGTTATAGTCTAGGGATTAATACTACCCTTATATTAATCCAACGACTATGAACATTTATAGTATATGTACTAAATAAGTTTGTCACTCATATTATCAACTCTTGATAATAAGCTCATTTAACATAATACTAAAGCGTAAATATTCAAATAAACTTAACACTTAATTTAAATGAATATTATTTTATTGCCAATCGGGGTAAAAGTACAATATCATCATACAAGAATGGCATTAAAGTACATCCATACTAACATATATGACTATTGTCACTCACAGTGCATGCTAGTTCTCTGTCGTTTAGACCCTTGAGTAAGGAGACATCTAGGCAAGTACAACGCTTTGGGAGCCTAAGCCTTTATTTATACTCAGCTCATGTAGTGAATTAGCAATTTCTTATAGCTTCTTTCCAAAATGCATGTGTTTGATGCCATATAGTAGTCTTATTTATAAAGTATGAGCCCATCCTATTATGTGTTTAATGGACCATTTTGGGTTCGGCCCTACCCTAATTTTGTAGCCCGTTATGTTAGACTTTGGTTTTATTTATATGCTTTACTACTTGTTTACTATTATCAACTCAAGGGATTTGCATATACGTCAGTTTTGTTATCCCCCAATGATAATCAAAACTCAGATAAAAAATTCCAAGACAAGAGACTCACCATTAAATACGTATGTGGAAGGAATAAGGTTAGAAGCCATCGCTTTTGAGACCTATATATATTTATTCTTTGTGTGTGTAAATAATTCTTTCTATTTGTAAATAAATAAAGATCTAAAAACTATAAAAAAAATAAAAATTACATGCATACATATCATGTATATTTCTTATAACACCGCCCTCTAGCATACGTATTTATGACGTATGTAGTATATGTTGTGCAGTATATAAGTGGACCTTAGTTAAGTTAGAGATGTGCATGAATATAGAGAAAGACCAAAGCATAAGGAAAGTTTGGAGTGATTTGTCACATTAGAAAGTTTTGGGTTATTGTGCAATATAGCCATTTCATTAAGGAGCTAGATAGATATTTATGATGATATTTAGTATATTTAATTAGAGTATATTTTTATTGATATTTAAGTGATAAATATACATTTATTGTTTATGGTCAGAATTTAATATTAGAGAGGACTTTAGGGAGGCATTTGTAGGCTTTTGATTGGTTGGTGTTATATGTGTATATGTGTATGAGTGAGTGTAGAGAAGTGTAGACATTTTAGAGAAGAGGGTGGATTTTTGAGAGGATTGTGATCTTTATCAAGTTAGAAAACAATTGCCTTAGGAAGCATTAGAAGTTCATATATATATTGAAGCATAATTGGTAAGCTTTATTTATTGATTTTGATGGTTTTAAGTTGAGTTTAATTATTTGTAATTTCGTGTCCTGTTCCTCTATTTTTTATTCCTCTTGTTCTAACCATAACTTGAGCTATAGAGCTTTGATTTAAGTATGGTTGGATTCTCTAGAAACTTTAGAGACTGTTCTAAAATGTTTATATTTTGTGCTTAAATTGAATCTGCCGTTAAGAGGGTAGAATCAGGCCAGATATTTTATTGCTCATGCTGATACCCTGTTCTACCCAAATGGACTTAAAAATTCATAATTAATTCTCTGCATATAAAAATTATATGATTTCAGTTGGAAATGAAATTAGACTCATATATTTAGAGTCTTTATGAATTTGGTGATTATAGGATGTGTCTATGATTGTTAAGAGCATCATAAACTTCATGCATCAAACCTACCAGCAGTAGTATATAGGCTAGTTGGTAAATTTTCTTGTGTGTTGGTTATATGGTAATATCTAGAGTTGTAAAACTCAAAATTTAGTAAGGTTAGATTCTTTGGAAAATATAGAGAGTTCCATACAACTTTTATGATTTAAGCCTGAGTTGAATTTTCTGTTAAGGTTGTTTGGCAGGGCTCGACATTTTCTTATTCAACCTATTGGCTCTGTGGTAGAATTTAAGCAAAAATTCATTTATTATTTTGTACCTATCCGAATTGAGTAATTCCAATTGGAATTGTTAATAGACTCATACTACTAGCTTCAGTATTATTTTCATGGTCATTGGACTTATATGTGAATTATTTGGATACATTGAACCTTGAGCTTGGAGTTGCATTTAATTGCATTTAAGTATAAGTGTCATGTTGTTTTGTGGTATTAATGTATAGTTATGTGTAGGATTTGACATGGATAGAGGAGACACCATTCACTAGAAAAAGCTTTTCTTCTTGAAAGAGTTGAAGGCTTGAGGTAAGTAATTGTTAACATAATGCTTACATATATTGATTTTCAAGTAACTATAGTTATTTAACAATGTTGATTTATGTATGCAATTCATGGTGGTAATATATATATATATATATTATGGTTGGTTTACTTTTGGTATATTTTCAGTTTCTGATCTATGATTTTGATATACTTTTGGAATATGAACATTATATTCTCCGTTTATAATTGTGTATGGTGATGTTATGAATATGAGAATGTGTTGTGATGAATTATGAACATTGGCACATATGTTGTGCAAGCCACATGATATGGTATGGATATATATAATATATTGTGAGTATGATGAAATACACATGTATAATGATTTATGTGAGGAATGTGAGGAAAATGTGTGAGTATGGAGACTGAGCTAGGCAGAGAGCCTCCACTGAAAATGAATCTGAGACTGAGCTAGGTAGAGAATCTCAGATGTAGCCATTCGTATGAGATATATAAACGTGTGAGATCTGAGACTGAGTTGGGTAGAGAGTCTCAGGAATGGCCACTCGTATATGAAAAATATGAAAAAAAAAACTGAATTTTATGTGAAACGTGTGTGACGTGTGTTACAAACTCTGGTCGGATACTAACTTGCATAAATATGCATGGTTGCATTATGTTACACATATATTGAATGTTGATTTGGTATGAGATGTGATTGTGGATCATTTGAAATAGGTGTTGATGTTCATCTATACACATCTATATGTATGTGTTATTAAATATTAGTTATTATGGATAATATTGAGTTGATGAATGGTTGTGAAGTATTTGGAATATTGTGCAATTGGATTTTTAGGTTATTGAACATCACCATGTGGTTTTAGATACGGTTGTGTGAGAGAAGTCAATGTGTAAGGAAGGAATGCCTTAAGAGCTTGGTGACTCGACACACCGTGTTGAGTCGAGTGGGGCTTGGCACACCTTGCCTCTGTACTGACTCGGCACGCCAGCTCGAGTCAACACTGAAGGTTGCTATCCTGACTCGGCATGCCAGCCTAAGTCAGAACACCTCCTGATTTGTCCTAAATTGCTTCTTTGGAATTTTTAAGCACCGAACTTCATTCCAATGCACTCCAATGAACTCCAATGAACTTTAAACATGGGATTAGCTTATTAACTATGCTAATTTTTTAATAGTTTGATGTGTAGTAAGTTCTTTATGTATTTTCCTTAATTAGTTCTTGAGGAGAACTATATGTATGCTTATCTTAATAATTGCTTATTAAGTCACAAACTCATTCCTTTACAATTGTGGTTTTCAGGTAATAGATAGCCTATCTTGAGGTGCGTGTTTTGGTAGAACGCTTGAGGGGTAGTATTGTCGTGATCTCAGGTGGGTTAAAGGCGAGCTTGCTGTAACCATTTCCATCCTTATCATCATGGCATTCAAGCATTTTGTAATAGAGTACTTATGTGTATTTTAACATTTTATAAATTGACTAATAAGTATTTCAATGTATGAAATAATAATTTTTAATTATATATATACACTTAACTTGTACTATATTTTTAGCATTGCCATATTCATGAAGTATATTGTGAACACGTATATATAGTATTGGAGGGTGCTACATTAAGTGGTATCAGCGTGGGGATTAGATTTCCTCGGGACAAGAGAACAAGTTGTATTCATGGAATATCATGCATAAGTCATAAATGACATATAGTTGATATGCATTGCATATGATAGGATGGAAGGACACTAAGCTCAACCTATTGGCCAAATGAGTTCGCAGAGTCAAATTTTAGACAAATATATATGTATGCTTTATATGAGCTTGAATAAATTTCTATTTAAAATCCCTTCATAAGATGCATGTTTTTATATATTAGTGAATTGATTAAGAGATGAGAAGAATGAGTCAAAAACAAGTAGATAGCACTGTTGATGACAGCTATATAAAAAAATAAATAAGAGAGCAAGATGCAAAGGTTTTTACAGTCTTAGGGATTCTACCATAGCAAAGGATGATTATAGAATACGAAGAGAATTCTAGATTAACTTGATTATACTAATGAAAAGTTGAAGGTAAATCTATAGGTGGTACAATATTTCTAGGATGTAATTACAATAGTGGTAAAAAACATTTAGGTAAGTGCTAGGGTCTTAAGTCAAGGATATGTTCTTATTGTAGAGAACTGAGTCAATTTGTTAAAGATTTTTCATTGACAAGAAGTGATGGAAGATCATAACTAATTGAGTTAAGTGATACAAATGGGAAAAAAATGGTGATAAGAATTTTGTTTAGAATTATTACTTGATATGAAATGTGTGAACTTAATAATTATGGAGTTGAAGAAGGATTAGTATTATTTTGAGAATAAATTGGGTATGGAACTATCAGTATATTAGAACTTATTATGTAAAGAGATAGTTATACATATTCATGAGTAGAGAAAATAGAGATAGTGGGTGAAGAAGAAATTGTATATATTTATTGATTTCAATACCATATATGATTTGGAATAGGCAAGAAGCCTATTTAATGAATGTTGAAGATTTAGTAAAGATTAATTCGAGAAGAATGGGTGAATTTATAATTATAGAATTTTCTAAGGTGCTTCAGAAATAATGGCAATTATTCAGTATTGGAAAGCAAATTTAGAATTTAATTATACCTAAGATTGCATCAGTATTGATTATTTTATAAAAAAAAATAGTATCTTGGGAGTTGAAAGAGGATAAATTGATGGATTAAATAGTGCATTATGATGCTATTACTTCTGTTTATATTGAACAAGGATGACGAAGAGCAATTATGCATTGATTATGAATTAGTGAACTATATTTTGGTGAAGACTAATTATTTATTCTTATGAGATGAGGACTTATTTGATTAATGGAAAGATCTTATAACGTTTTAGGGAGAGACAATTTGAAAGTTTAGATATTGGTAACCTTAGATAGCAGAATGTTCTCTTGCCGAGATGACATTTGGAATTTAGTATGAATATCATAAATTTCTGATTATGTATTAGGAATGATAAATATATTAGATATTAGTATGACATTTTAGTAATGATATATTAAGAATGAGGGAATTATTTTTCCTTGAGAAGGAAATTATGAGGGGAGTGGATTGAAATTTGTTAACGAACTTATGGAAGTTATGTGACTCATGTCAAGGCTTCAAGGTAAATGACTAAATATGTGTGAATATAAGAGAAAGAATAATAGTTGGTATACTATGATGGTTATGATCGTATGAGGAGACTTCTTCAACTTATGATCTAGAGTTCTTTATTAGTAATTATATTGAGAGTTGAAAGACATTAATTGTGGAAAATAACAGAAGTTTGAACATGTTTTCACTCATAAATAATTGAGTCAAGGTAATCAAGATGTTATGAAATTTGAATTCTTGTTATGGGTGATCAACAAGGAAAGTAACATGAAAGAGTTGATGTATGAAAATGGAATATCAGTCTTTATAGAAGTTGTAACCACCAACGGTATTTAAATAGACTCATAATGTCCATTCTTGTAGGAAATCAGAGTTATGAGATTTGTGTGCATGATTTTATTATAATCAAATTGTAGATAATAGATTGAATTAGATGAATTAGAGTGTAAGTAAAATGTATTGTATATGTATTGGATGTATGGTTTTACGTAGGAGCTATAAAGAGCAAGGAAGAACTCTCACTTATTGAGGTGGAAAGTATTTGAGTAAGTAGTTATTAGATATAATGAATGAGATGCAAGGATATGTTAATTTTGTTAATAGAATATTAATCTTATCTAGGAGTTGATATATTGGACTTGGTATTGATTGTATGATATACCAAGTGAGTATATTGTGAACTTGGTATTGTGTATATGCTATTAATAATAAGAATGCATATCAATGATATAGACTCACATTGATAATGAAGGAAATGCGTAAATTTTATTTGTTCATTATCTTTATGTAATTATGATGGAGTAGATGAGTTATTGTGATGAGTATTTTGGATAAATTATGCTATTTGAGTTGTGTTATGAAATGTGATGGTATTGAAATTATAGTTGTAAGTGTGTATATATTATGAATGTGAGTTTGGTTCATTAAAGATAAAAAGAGATATGTTTGTGAGTAAATATGAATATATCGATTGACTTTATAACCATCGACTATGTGAAATGTTGATTAGTTGATTGGCTAAGTATCCATCAATAAGGCCATTGATACCAAACAATGAGAATGAGATGTAATAGCGTGAATCTTTATTTATGTGAATTATTGTGAGATGATATCCCTATTGTTGAAATAAATGAAAACATTAAATACAATATTGAGATATGATATTCATGTGATATGTATTAAATTGCTTATTGATTTTATTTATACTCTTCTAGTATGAAATTGATAATTGAGGGTGTTAGAGTCGATTAGATGCAAATGCACATATTTGGCTATATATATATAATTCTTTATATATGAGTTGATTGAGAATACTAAATATATCATAAAGGATGACTATACGAATATTAAATGATGTGGGGATAGATATATTTTGAGCTTACGTTGTGAATGAGATCTATTGTATAAAAGATTTATGGAGACTATGAAAGGATGAATATAAATATTTGAGACTCGTGATTGATGGAATACCATACAATTGTGAATAAATTGAATTGATAATGTTAAGTATGTTTTTGAAGTGTCTCTGAGTTTCTTTGGGTTTTATTTAAGTGTGGGAAAGTATGTATAGCTTTAAGAATGCTTAATAGGGAATTTTAAGATTTAGAAAGAAAGGAAAATTGAGTCCAAGATACATGGGATATTATGAAATGTGGAAAAAGATGGAATATTGTCATATAAATTGACTTTGCTAAGGGAATTATTTTCTATTCATAATATAGTCCATGTGTCTATGTTAAGACGGTATAAATCGGATCTTAGTCAAGTGATACAGGAGTTGGGGATAGAGATTTCTAAAGGATTGATGTATGTGTAAGAACTGATGGACATTCTAGACAGGAAGGTAAAACAGTTGAGGAATAAAGAGATTTTCGTATCTTTTTCTAAAAGTTGATGAGTTATTAAATTTCAGGGATGGAATTTTCTTTAAGGAGGGGAGAAATGTAACACCCGCCCTCTAGCATACATATTTATGATGTATGTAGTATATGTTATGCATAGTACATAAGTATACCTTATTTAAATTAGAGATGTGCATGAATGTAGAGAAGGACCAAAGTGTAAGGAAAGTTTAGAGTGATTTGTCACATTAGAAAGTTTTTGGCTATTATGCAATATAGCCATTTCATTAAGGAGCTAGAGAGATATTTGTGATGATATTTAGTATATTTAATTAGAGTATATTTTTATTGATATTTAAGTGATAAATATACATTTATTATTTATGGTTGGCATTTAATATTCGAGAGGACTTTAGGGAGGCATTTGTAGGCTTTTGATTGGTTGGTGTTATATGTGTATATGTGTGTGAGTGAGCGTAGAGAAGTGTAGACATTTTAGAGAAGAGGAAGAAGAGAGTACTTAGTGGATTTTTGAGAGGATTGTGATCTTAATCAAGTTAGCAAACAATTTCCTTAGGAAGCATTAGAAGTTCATATATCCATTGAAGTATAATTGGTAAGCTTTACTTATTGATTTTGATGGTTTGAAGTTGAGTTTGATTATTTGCAATTTCATGTCCTGTTCCTCTGTTTTTTATTCCTCTTGTTCTAACCATAACTTGAGCTATAGAGCTTTGATTTGAGTATGGTTGAATTCTCTAGAAACTTCAGAGACTGCTCTATAATGTTTATGTTTTGTGCTTAAATTGAATCTGCTGTTAAGAGGGTAGAATCAGGCCTTACATTTTATTGCTCATGTTGATATCCTGTTCTACCAAAATGGACTTAAAAATTCATAATTAATTCTTCACAAGTGAAAATTATATGATTTTAGTTAGGAATGAAATTAGACTCATATATGTAGAGTTTTTATGAATTTAGTGATTATAGTATGTGTCTATGATTGTTAAGAGCAACATGAACTTCATGCATCAAACCTACCAGCAGTAGTATATAGGTTGGTTGGTGAATTTTCTTGTGTGTTAGTTATATGGTGATATCTAGAGTTGTAGAACTCTAAATTTAGCAAGGTTAGATGCAATAAAAACTTTAGAGAGTCCCATACAACTTTTATATTTTAAGTCTGAGCTGAATTTTCTGTTAAGGATATCTGGCAGGGCTCGACAGTTTCTTATTCAACCTATTGGCTCTGTTTTAGAAAATTTTAATAAAAAATTCATAGATTATTTTGTACCTATCCGAATTGAGTAATTCCAATTGGAATTATTAATAAACTCATCCTACTAGCTTCAGTATTATTTTCATGGTCATTGGACTTATGTGTAAATTATTTGGATACATTGAACCTTGAGCTTAGAGTTGCACCTAGTTGCATCTGAGTGTATGTGTCATGGTGTTTTGTGGTATTGATGTATAGTTATGTGTAGGATTTGACAAGGATATAGGAGACACCATTCACTAGAAGAAGCTTTTCTTCTTGAAGGAGTTAAAGGCTTGAGGTAAGAAATTGTTAACATAATGCTTACATATATTGATTTTCAAGAAACTTAGTTATTTAACTATGTTGATTTGTGTATGCCATTCATGGTGGTAATAATGATATATATATATGGTATATGGTTGGTTTACTTTTGGTATATTTTCAGTTTATGATCCATAATTTTGGTATACTTTTGGTATATTTTTGGTATAAGAACAGTATATTCTCCGTTTATAATTATGTATATTGATATTATGAATTTTAGAATGTGTTGTGATGAATTGTAAACATTGGCATATATGTTGTGCAAGCCATATAATGTGGTATGGCTATATATGATATGTTGTGAGTATGGTGAAATACACATGCATAATGATTAATATGAGCAATGTGAGGAAAATGTGTGAGTGTGGAGACTGAGCTGGGCAGAGAGACTCCACTGAAAATGAATTTGAGACTGAGATGGGTAAAGAGTCTCTGATATGTCCATTAGTGTGAGGTATATAAACGTGTGAGATCTGAGACTGAACTGGGCAGAGAGTCTCAAGAATGGCCACTTGTATATGAAAAATATGAAAAAAAAAAGAAAAAGTGAGCTTTGTGTGAAATGTGTGTGACGTGTGTTAAGAACTTCAGCCGGATACTAACTTGCATAAACATACATGGTTGCATTATGTTACACATATATTGAATTTTGATCTAGTAAGAGATGTGATTGTGGATTATTTGAAATAGGTGTTGATGTTCATCTATACACATTTATATATGTAACATCTGCGTCCTAAATCGGATTAACTTAAGTTAATAAAAATTAAGGATTATTCGATTATATTAAATTAGTGTGGATTGGAGTTAATGGTTATTATTTCGGGTAAATAATTAAGAAATTAATTTTCATATATTAAATTGATATTGGTGGGAGTTAATATTTTTATTGTGGTATAGAGTGCTAAGAATAAAATATAAGAAATAAAGTTTGATTATATTAAACGGAATTTTGGAAGGATGAAATTGAAAGGAAGTTAGGATATAATTGAAATAAATATGAATAAATGAAGTTAGGAGGAAATAAAGTAAAGAGGAAGGATTAAAGTGGAAAGAGGGAAGTGGAGTTGTTCGTTCGGAAGAGGAAAAGCATGGCTACGGTTTGGGAAGGAGGAGGAAGAAGACAAAAGAGAAAAAAGAGAAGAAAAGAAAAAAGAAAAAAAAGAAGGGTGCTCTGAAGATTTCCATCCGAAATTCAGTAAGGAAAACAACAAATCTAGCAGGAGAAAGTAGTAAATGGCTTTAGATTTCATGGATTTTTCATTTAAGTTTTGGTTTTAAGTATTGGGTATATAAATGTTGAGTTTTGATGCTTTCCTTTAGATCTAGAACTATTTTACTGGCTTTTAGTTTGCTTGATCATGTTTTGAAGTTATATGCATGATATATAAACGATTTGTGTTAAAAAATTGAGTTTTGTGTCAAAAATTCTATAAAATTTCCTCTAAAGTTTGTGTTCCATAACTGTAAAAGGCGTACGCTAATTGAACAGGCTTGCGCCTGCGCACTGAAGAGTAATGCACCTTTGCATAGAGGCACACACCTTTGTGGCTCAGGCACATGCCCCTGTGCACTGTTTCGTGACCCGTTTGACTTAAAACTTCAATTTTTTGAATGGTATCTTGAATTGAACATTGGAATAATGTACTAGAACATAAAAATGATTGAAAAACACTTCCTATTGATGAAATGACATGAGATTTATAAGTTTCAGACAAATAGACTAAATTATGTATGGAAAGGAAATCAAAGTTCAGAATTTCTGTGAATGCATGTAAAGGAACATCGAAATGATATAATTATACCCTTATAAATGATATGAATATTATATAAAGATTATATTGATTTATATATATGATATGTAAGGGTTGGTGATATATGTATATATGAGAGGAGTTGGCCACTCGAATTATAACTGTCTTTGGGACAACGCAGGGATTCAGATGTGCCTTTGGGACGAATCCTTGTGGTTATACCATATGCATATGAGGTATTATGAATGATCTTATAAATCATCATGTGATTGATTCTTGTATATTGTTGTCAATTCTGAGAAGAGTTGGGGGAATATATTATTTATGAATAATACTTGTATGAACTACAATTTGAGAAAGATATACTTGATGATATTACTAAATGTTTAATGAATGAAATTCTCAACTCTTGAGACAACCAAATGGAATAACTATTAAAGAAATCAACCAAGTAATTGAAGTTATTAATTATTCTTTTATAAGAATATTTGCATTATTTATGGATTGAAAGAATTAGACCTTAGTTGTATTTAAATTGTTTAAAGTTGAATTTGCATTGAAATAAAGATTTAGCATGGATGTTCATTGCTTAGAGATTCAATTTGTGAGAAAAACAATTATAGTCTTTATTATACTCTTATTCGCATTATTTATGAGAATCTTTAAATAATTCCATGTGATGGAATCTTTTACCAAATGTTTCTGTGGAAATAAAGTATTATTCCTTGAAAGTTTATTTTGATAAATTGTACTCATTTATGGGAATTAAAAAATTTTGAATTTATTGCTGGGAAAATGGTTCAAAATTATTTTAGTTTAATGTTTTGCAACTAAAGATATTTTAGTTGTTCACTGGATAATTTCTTGTGAAATTACTCACCACTATTTTATAAAATGATTTTCTCAGATTAGGGTAATCGTTAATAAAAGAAGAAGTGATGACTGTATATTGGTCTATAATGGAATCTGAGATTTCAGAGGCAGAGACATTTGTCTGGTATATAGTATGCCATGATGCCAATACAGAGCTTATCTTCAGGGTTATAGTACAGCCATTAGGTATTGATGTTCTTTATTCAGCTATTCGTGGAGATCTTTTTGATGGTAGCTGCACCATTCTTAGAGTTCTTTACGCCACCTCCATCGACGTTCAAATCACCCTCTCCTAGGTATAATGCAGAGTTGTCATCTGTATCTTTTTGGGCTTTTTGCTAAAGGCCTTTAGACACCCCTTGTGCTTTCATTAGGATATTTTTTTAGCCTAGAGGCTACAGAGGTATGAGGGTGTGGCCCGAATTGGAGCTTCTGTTCACCACCACCATCATCATGATATGTAGGTGGGCCATGGTTCCGACTACTTAAGAGAGAGATGCTATGTCCATAGATACCTGTGTATCTGGTTATTATTTTCATTAACATTTGGTGCTCTCACCCTTGTACATTTAATGTATATATTTTTACATAGATGATGATTATGATGTACTACTGATGTTATTATTATTATTATTATTATATCTATGAGTTATTATGATATTAAAAGTACCCTTGCCATCTGTTTATATTCAGAGTATTTTATGTATGGAAAATATGACAGAAAATTATATTATTGTGATTGTGAATTATTTTAAGTAGTATTAAAGATATAGTAAAAATGTCCACTAACATATACTTGCAGTTATATAAGAATGAATGGTATTCTTTTATAGAAATGTTCATATGAGGTTAGTATCATTTAATGATTAAGATTTTAGTATTAAGCAAGTGAAAAACTTTATCATTAAGAGATTCTTTCTGATTCTAGAATTAACACCCTTATTATTATTAATTCCCTAGTTATATTTACTAATGGAGTTGATGGTAGTAAAGGCGTCACAATTTGGTATCAAAGCCTAGGTTATTAGGTTCTGTAGACATTAAGAAATAGTGTGTTATATGTTATAGATATTAAGAAATATTGAGTTGGTGGATATTAATTATGGAATGTAAATATAAAGGATGATAATGAGAATTTCTAAAGTTTTATTATCTTATTTTCAGAGAATGGTAAGAACTAGAGGTGGATTATTAGGGAATCAAGGTAGAGGAGTTGAACGAGGCTATGGTAGGGCTAGAGGTAGAGGTAGAGGTAGAGGACAAGATGTCTAGCCAGATAGAGTCAGGCTAGTTGAGCTAGCGAATGTTTCTACTAAGAGTAGAACATCTCAGCGAGAATTATCTCCATCTTTATCCTCGATAGGCAATGAAAGAGATAAAATACTGGATGTTCGAGCAAATAGTTTGCAAGGTAGCTCTACTTCAGCTGCCTCCACATCAATTTTTGAACATGTGCCTATAAGGGCGAGGAATGTTTATTACGCAGCGCCACCACCGGTAATACTAATGAATGTGCCTAACTAGCGAGTACCTTTGGTAGTGCATATAGATGCTACCGATCTGGCTAGAATAATGGCAACGGTAATGGTAGAACGAGAGAGGTATAAGAAGCCCAGAGATATCATTGAACATGCGAAGAAGTGTGACGCTTACGATTTCCATGGAACTCTAGACCTAGGTTCAGCAGACAAGTTGGTCAGAACAGTAGAAAAGGCCTTCAACACATTGCAGCTTAATGATGAGGAGAAAGTTGGCAATGTGTATGGTCTTATATTTGAGAAAGCAGATGATTGGTTGATGAGAGTGAGAAATTTGTATGGGGAAGCTTTTTCATGGCAGCTTTTTAAAGAAGAGTTTGGTAGAGAATACCTAACCGAGACTTTTCAAAAGCAGAGAAAGGCTTCTTTTGTAAATCTAGTATAGGAAACAATGTCAGTTAGAGAATACACTGACAACTTTGAGAATGTATATCAGTATGCGAAAGATATGTATCCTAGTGAAGAAGCCAAAAGTGATAAGTTTGGAGATGGATTACATATTGCTTTACGAGGAAAACTGAACCTCTATGCTAGAACAACCTTTCGAGGTTGGGTAGAAAATGCGATGGAACATGAAAGACTTGATAAGGAATTGGAAGTAGCAAATCGACCAAGATCTCATTATCAAGAGGGATCTTTAAGGCAACCTTAGAGGGGTAATAACAACTGGAAATTAAAGTTTAATCCATACTCAAGGAGTAATCATCGGTCTGGAGGAAATGTTCGATCGCAGGGTAGCTAGATGTCTATGAGACAACCAGTGCCATCTTTCTGACCAAATACTTTTGGAAATGTTCCGTGAGGAGGAGCAACAATACCTTGATGCAATTTATGTAAGAAGAACCATGTGGGCAGTTATAGTTGAAGTAATGTGAGGTGTTTTAAGTGCAATGAGCTTGGACACTAAGCCCGAGAATGTACCAAAAGTGTAATTAGGGAACCCTCAGTTTAAGGGTCAAATGCCCCTAGATCGGGAAGAGTAGGAAGACCCTCTATTACTACAAGACCTACAATACTAGAAGCGAGGCCAGTAGAGCTCCACAGGCTCATGAGAGACCTACTGGATGACCCATTATAGCAGAGACTATTCAACAAGTAAGGATTTATATAGTGACTGAGAAGGATACTGAGAATGCACCATACGTAATAAGGGGTACGGCTTTTATTTGCAATAAATTGGCATGTGTGTTGATTGATCCTGGTGCAACTTTCTCTTTTATATCATCTACTTTTATCCTGCATAATAAGTTTGAATTAGCTGATAGAGATGAACCAATATTGGTTAGCATGCCTATGGGAGTCAGTGTGATTTATAATAAAGTCGTGTTAGATGTTGTGGTTAAAATAGGTGATGATGAGATGGAATGGGATTTTATGCCCTTACCTCTTAGCGATTTTGGTTAAAATAGGTATGGATGGGTTAAGTTGCTATAGAGCGAATGTAGATTATTTTAAGAATCGAATAGTGTTTAAAAAGGTAGATGTTAAAAAGATTCATTTTGTGGGAGAAAATAGAAAGGCTCCAACTAAGATAATTTCAACTATAACCACTATAAAGTATCTTAGGAAGGGGTATGATACTTATCTATCCTTTGTGGTGGATAAAAACATAGAGGAGATAGATTTGAGAAAGGTACCTATAGTAAATGAGTTTGAAGATGTGTTTCCTAAGGAGTTGCCAGGATTGCCACCCTATTGGGATATTGAATTTGAGATTGAGTTGTTGCCAGGTATAGCTCCTATATCTCAGGCTCTGTAGAATGGCTCTAGTAGAATTGAAAGAGTTAAAGGTGCAGTTGCAAGAGTTATTGGATAGAGGCTTCATAAGGCCAAGTTTTTCCCCATAGGGAGCACCAGTGTTATTCGTTAAAAATAAAGATGGGTCTATAAGATTATGTATAGACTACAGGCAACTGAATAAGGTTACAGTTAGAAATAAATACCCATTATCGAGGATTGAGGATCTATTTGATCAGCCCCAAGGAGCTAGAGTGTTTTTCAAGATAGATTTGAGATCAGGGTATCATCAATTGAAGATTAAGGAGTCTGATGTTTCTAAAACTGCTTTTAGAACAAGATACGGAGATTATAAGTTTTTGGTAATGCCATTTAAGCTAACAAATGCACCAGCAGCATTCATGGACTTAATGAATAGAATATTCAAACCTTATCTAGACAAGTTTGTAATTGTGTTTATTGATGACATTCTAGTATATTCTAAGTCTATCGTGGAACATGAAGATCATTTGAGGATTGTACTGGAAATTTTAAGAGATAAACAGTTTTATGCTAAGTTTAGTAAATGTGAGTTTTAGTTGAATAAGGTGATATTTCTTGGTCACATAATATCAGCTGAGGGAGTATATATGGATCCGAGTAAGATTACAGCCATAGTAAATTGGGAACCACCTAGGAGTGTGATGGAAGTTAGAAGTTTCTTAGGGCTAGTAGGATACTATAGGAGATTTGTTCAAGATTTCTCAATTATTGTGTCACCCTTGACGAAGTTATTAAGAAAGAATGTGAAGTATATTTGGACTCCTGAGTGCCAACAAAGTTTTAAAGTTTTAAAGGAGAAGTTAACTACTGCTCCTGTTTTGACTCTTCTAGTAGAAGGTGATAGGTTTGTGGTGTATAGTGATTCTTCAAACAAGGGTTAGGTTGCGTGTTGATGCATGAGGGCAAAGTAGTTGCTTATGCATCAAGACAGTTGAGACCACACGAGCAGAACTATCCCACGCATGATTTAGAGTTGGCAGCGGTGATTTTTGCCCTAAAAAAATGGAGACATTATCTTTATGGGTAAACGTGCCAAATATTTACTGACCACAAAAGTCTCAAGTATATCCTTAGCTAGAAGGACTTGAATTTGAGATAAAGGAGATGAGTGGAGTTGCTGAAAGGCTATGATTGCACTATCGAACACCACCCAGGTAAAGCCAATGTAGTGGCAGATGCTCTTAGTCAGAAATCAACTGGGATTCTGTATTACATTCGTGCTATAAGGATGCCCATGTTGATTGAGCTCAGAAGATTAAATATTGAGTTTGATATAGATACACCTAGCAGTGTGTTGGCTACTTTGAAGGTAAGGCCATTGTTGATGGAAAGAATTGCTCAAGCTCAGAGAACCGATAATGAAGTGCTGAGATGGATTGAGAAAGTAAAAAGTGGGAAGAATAAAGAATTGAATTGCGATGAACAAGGAGCAATAAGAATGGGGAAGAGAATTTATGTGTCGAATAAAGAGGAATTAAGAAGAGAAATATTGGAAGAAGCGCATTGTGCTACGTATGCTATGCATCTGGGAAGCACCAAGATGTACCAGAATTTAAAAGAGAACTATTAGTGGAAAGGGATGAAGAAGGATATAGCGGATTATGTTTCTAAATGCTTGACTTGTCAATAAGTCAAAGCTGAGTATAGACATCTAGCGGGTTTGTTACAATCTTTGCCAATACCAGAATGAAAATAGGAATATATAACCATGAATTTTATAGTGGGTTTACTGAGAATACAACAAGTAAATGATGCAGTATAGGTAATTATGGATAGACTAATGAAGTCTGCTCATTTTCTGCCTATCAAGATTAGTTATAGTCTGAATAAATTAGCGGAGTTGTAAATTAAAAAGATAATAAGGTTGCACATAATGCCAGTATCAATTGTATCTGATCGTGATCCAAGGTTTACCTTGAGATTCTGGCCAACTTTGTAAGAAGCTCTAGGTACTAGATTGAGATTTAGTACTACTTTTCATCCTCAAACTGATGGACAGTCTGAAAGGACTATTCAAGTGTTAAAAGATATGTTGAGAGTAGCCATAAATTTTGGTAGAAATTGGGATAAGCAAGTTCCTTTAATAGAGAGTTTACTTATAACAATAGTTATCAAAGCAGTTTAGATATGGCACCATTTGAGGCTTTGTATGGCTGAAGATATAGAACTCCTATCTGTTGGGAAGAAGTGGGAGAAAAAAGATTGTTAAGTCTCGAGTTGTTCCAATTGGCAACTGATAATATTCAAACAATTAGGGCTAATCTCAAGACAGCTCAGGATAGGCAAAGAAGTTATGTAAATCTTAAAAGAGCTGATATTGAATTTATTGTGGGTGATGGAGTTTTCCTGAAAATATCTCTTTGGAATGGTGTGATAAGATTTAGTAAGCAGGAAAAATTAAGTCCCAAATTTATAGGGCTATATGAGATTATCGAATGCGTTGGACCAATGGCCTATCATTTAGCTTTGCCACCAAATTTGGAAGGAGTGCATAATGTGTTTTATGTGTCCATATTAAGGAAATATATAAGTGATCCCACTCATATTTTGAAAGATCAACCGATAGAACTAGAGACAAATTTAAGTTATGAGGAAGCACCAACAGCAATTTTGGCTAGAGAATAGAAAGTGTTGAGGAATAAAGTTATTCCTTTAGTCAAAGTGTTATGAAAAAATCACTCATAAGAAGAAGCTACATGAGAGTGAAAAGAGGACATGAGACATAGATATCCAGAAATTTTGTAATTTATTTATACTTGTACAAATTTCGAGAACAAAATTTTTATTAGGAGGGAAGAATTGTAACATCCGTATCCTTGAATCGGATTAAATTAAGTTAATGATAATTAAGGATTATTCAATTATATTAAATTAGTATGGATTGGAGTTAATGGTTATTATTTCGGATAAATAATTAAGAAGTTAATTTTCATGTATTAAATTAATATTGGTAGGATTTAATATTTTTATTGTGGTATAGAATGCTAAGAATAAAACATAAAAAATAAAGTTTGATTATATTAAATAGAATTTTGGAAGGATGAAATTAAAAGGAAGTTAGGATGTAATTGAAACAAATATGAGTAAATGAAGTTAGGAAGAAAGGAAGGAAAGAGGAAGGATCAAAGTGGAAAGAGGGAAGTGGAGTTATTGGTTCTACAGAGGAAAGGCATGGCTACAGTATGGGAAGAAGGAGGAAGAAGAGAAAAGAGAAAGAAGAGAAGAAAAAAAGGGTGCTCTGAAGATTTCCATCCAAATTTCAGCAAGGAAAACAACAAATCTAGCAGGATAAAGTAGTAAGTGCCTTTAAATTTCATGGATTTTTCATTTAAGTTTTGGTTTTAAGTATTAAGTATATAAATGTTGAGTTTTGATGCTTTTCCTTTAGATATAGAACTATTTTAATGGCTTCTAGTATGCTTAATCATGTTTTGAAGTTATATGCATGATATATGAATGATTGGTGTTGAAAAATTAAGCTTTGGGTTGAATATTCTACAAATTTTCCTTTGAAGTTCATATTCCATAACTGTAGAGGCGTACGCATGATCGAACAGGCGTGCGCCTGCCCACTGAAGAGTTGGGCACCTCTATACAGAGACTGGCACCTCTGTACAGAGGCACACACCTCTGTTGCTATGCCAAAGGTGTGTGCCAGGCGCCTCTGTGGCTCAGGCACATGCCCCTGTGCACTATTTCGTGACCCGTTTGACTTAAAACTTCAATTTTTCAAATGGTATCTCGAACCGAATATTGGATAATGTACTAGAATATAAAAATGATTGAAAAACACTTCCTATTAATAAAATGACATGAGATTTATAAGTTTCAGACAAAGAGACTAAATTATAAATGGAAAGGTAATCAAAGTTTAGAATTTCTGTGAATGCATGTAAACGAATATCGAAATGATATAATTATACCCTTACAAATGATATGAATATTATATAAAGATTATATTGATTTATATACATGATATATAAGGGTTGGTGGTATATGTAGATATAAGAGGAGTTGGCCACTCGAATTATAACTGTCTTTGGGATAACGCAGGGATGCAGAGGTGCATTTAGGAAAAATCCTTGTGGTTATACTATATGCATACGAGGTATTATGAATGATCTTATGAATAATCATGTGAATTGGCCAGTGTGGGCAATGAGAAAAAGAATTGAGATGATTATGAGAGAGAGATTGATTTTTGTATATTGTTGTCAATTTTTATGAAGAGTCGGCACCAACACAGAAGAGTCGGCACCAACACAGGTGAGTTGGCACAAATATGAGCATGACTCAGCACGCCAGCTCAAGTCAGCACTATAGGTTACTGTCTCAACTCGAGACACCAGCTCGAGTCGGCACACCTCCTGATTTTTCCTAAATTACTTCTTTTGAATTTTTGAGCACCGAACTTCATTCCAATGCACTCCAATGAACTTTAAACATAGGATTAGCTTATTAACTATGCTATTTTCTTATAGTTTGATGTGTAGCAAGTTCTTTATGTATTTTCCTTAATTAGTTCTTAAGAAAAACTATATATATGCTTATCTTAATAATTGCTTATTGAGTCACAAGCTCATTCCTTTGCAATTGTAGTTTTCAGGTAATAGATAGCCTAGCTTGAGGTGCGTATTTTGGTAAAACGGTTGAGGGGTAGTATTGTCGTCATTTCAGGTGAGTCAAAGGTAAGTTTGGTATAATCATTTCCATCCTCATCATCATGGCATTTAAGCATTTTGTAATGGAGTACTTATGTGTATTTTAACATTTTATAAATTATGTAATAAGTATTTTCAATGTACGAAACAAGAATTTTTAATTATATATATACACTTAACTTTTACTATATTTTTAGCATTGCCATGTTCATGAAGTGTATTATGAACACGTATATGTAGTACTAGAGGGTGCTACATTTCTGACTGCTTGTCTTGCAGATATAGATCCCTCATCATATTTTATTTGGACACGATCCCAAGAAGGATGTTTAGGTAAAGATATGCTGCAACCAATTGTCACAATGTCGAACTTTGATCTAAAGGCATTTAAGAAGGAGTTAAAAAAGAAATGATAGTTAAAATTCAGAACATAATGAAAGAAATAATGGATAAGATGCCATAGATAACTGAGCAAAAATGATTGATTAATTTAGATTATGAACCCAAGGATAATGGTGATGACTTGGACTTAGAAACTGTGATTGCTGACCCTACAAATCGGCCGAAGCTGAATCCTGCTAGTAAAGCTGAGAAAACTGATTGGGCTAAGAATATGGCCAAGATATGTCTTAGATGCAACTTATAATGAAAAAAAAAAGAAATGGACACTTCATTGCATTACAGAGACCTAGATTTGGATGATGGGGAACCTCTACCTAAAAAATTTAAGTTTCCTAATATGAAAAAGTACAGTAGCACTAATGATCCACATTTGTACCTGAAGCAGTACATAACCTATATGAAGACCACCAGGTTGACTAAGACTCAAATTGTGAAGCAGTTTTCTATATTGTTGGAAGGAGCAGCTATTCATTGGTACTACACCCTAGAACCATATGTTCAGGCTGACTGGAAGGAGCTTTGTGCTACTTTTGTAAAATAATATAGGCTAAATTTTTAGATAGAGGTATCTTTGAGGGATCGACATAGTATCAAGAAGAAATTCAATGAATCCTTCACGGATTACTTGACCAGATGGAAAGCTAAACTAGCACAAATGAGGAACCGACCTATTGAAGAACCTAAGGATCATGAATTTTAAAGAACTTTACAGGTTCAGGGTATAGAAGGAGGCAGACTTAGGTAAAGAGAGAAAGCTTTTTAGAGGTAGAGTTGGGGGCAAAGATGGAGCGAGCAGTAGTGTGCAGATTAATAATGTTGGAAAACTCATGAGGTTCTATAACCTAAGTAGACCCTTTTCCAAAGTCCTAAAGAAACTTATTGAAAATAAGCTGTTACAACCCCTACCACTTAAAATACTACCCTCAAATGCCAACCCTAAACTATACTAAAAATACCATAAAGTCATTGGTCATGACACGGATCAATGCATTATACTAAAGCATGAAATTCAAGACCTCATTGATACTAGCAAAATAATCGATCCCGAAACTAAAAAACCTAGTACCCAAAAGATCCCACTACCAAACTATCAAAATGTCCCACCACTTAACCAACAAGTTCTAATGATTGGCACCGGCCTAATAGAAGAAAAAGTCTGAAACTCTTTTGTCGATGTTACGTCTACCAACATCCAACCTAAAACTAACTAAGAAGTGGGTCTGAAGAGTATAAAAGAAGTTAAGTAAGAGTCAATTGAGTTTTCTATAAACACTTTGGACATTTAGACTTCATTTAAAGAAGAGAACATGGAAAATGTAGATAAGTGGGAGAGTGGAGATGAAAAAGAGATGAAAAAGAGATTAGGCAGGTGGAGGAAAAGAAAGAAAAAAAGAAAAATAACCCAACCAAGAAAGAAGCCAAAATAGACTTTGAATTTAAAATTGATGAATAGATGAGAATGACTCGAAGAAGGAGGTGAAGAAAGTCAAAACCATTGCCAGTGTGTAGGAACTCCTAATGCATTCTAAAGTCCATAGGGATGTAATGGTTCGGGCTATAAATAAAAAGAAAATCCCAGCTAGCACTACTCTGAAGTAGACGATAAATTCATTAATAAAAAAACCTGAGGGGGCTATAGCTTTTATAGATGAACATTTACCTTTAAAGGGAATGGATCATCATAAGGCATTGTTCATCAAAGCTGAGACAAAAGGGAAGCTACCTTGTTGTATAATGGTGGATAACGGATATATAATCAATGTGTGCCCCCTGAAGATTCTACCCATACTTAGACTTACTATAGCTGATTTATAACCTTCAGATGTGATTATAAAGGCTTATGATGATACTAAGAGGTCTGTAGAAGGCACCTTCAGAGCTTTGGTTAAAACTGGATCTATTACATCTTGAGTTACCTTATATGTGATAAACATTCCTATAACCTTCACTATACTACTTGGGAAACTTTAGTTCCATCCATTAGAGGGGTTTCATCAACTGTGCATCAGAAGATTAAGTTTCCACAAAAGGGGAAGGTGGTTACCATTGCAGCATAAATTAAGGTGGCCATTGTAGCACTAAAATAAGCACCAAAGGAAATCCCTTTTAGCCCCAGTTTTAAGGTTTGCATACTGTATGAAGACTCAATGGATAAGAGAATAGTGAATATAACAAGGGGTATGAACTTCATATTAGGTTTGGGACTATGAAAGAATTAGAATGGGCCACCGAAATTCATTGATCTCAAGATACCAATTTTGAAATATGGGATTAGCTATCATGGTGAGAAAGATAGACAGACCTGATAATGAAAAAAATGGAAGTTGTAGGAGAAGTTTATTAAAGAAGATAATTTTTATCCTTATGTTGGTAAACATTATTAAGTACTTTACTGAGATGAAGATAAAAGAAGAAAAAGTTGTTGCATAAGTTCCTGAGGTTATTAAAATAAAAGATCTAGTAGGAGATGAAGAGAAAGGAAAAGATGTTGAAAATAAAAAAACTGCTCCTATGGACTTGAAAGATACTATAAAAGAGGATGTTGTTATAGATAGGGATGCCGAGAACAAGGCTGCTACTCTAGATCTGGAGACTTTCATCCAAAACTATATTATTGATATCTTTTATTATGATTATGATGTTTCTTTAGCTTGACTGTTAGAGACTAACGATTTATTTTATTCTAAGGTTGATGCAATAAAGTTTAATTTTCCTTATTTGTGTGATGTTTTTCTTAATGGTTATTCTCATCGTGATGAGCATTTTATGTATATATTTAACATTAATTTTGTGTAAACTAAAACATTTAATTTAAGCACAATTGAAAATCATAAAAATATACTAATTGCTTTTGATTTTACTCATAATAAGAGAGAAAAAATTGAAGAAATATTAATAAAAAGGCAAACAGTATTTGCTTAGGATTATGAAGATATGTCTAGGATAGATTAAAAGATCGTAGAGCACAGGACCTCTACATATCCACATGTCAAGCCAATAAAGTAGAAGAAAAGAAGATTAAGACCGAAATGGGCCCTGCTAATTAAATAAGAAGTTGAAAAGCAGTGGAAGCTAAGTTCCTAGAACTAGTGGATGACACAAAATGGCTAGCCAATATAGTGCCAGTATCCAAGAAGGATGGGAAGGTTAGGATGTATGTTGACTATCGAGATTCAAATAAGGCTTGGCCGAAAGATGACTTTCCTTTGCTGCATATAGATACATTAGTTGTTAGTGCAACTTCAAATGCATTGCACTCTTTTATGGATGGATTCTCAGGATATAATTGGATTATAATAGATATAGTAGACAAGATAAGACATCCTTTACTACATAATGGGGTATCTATTGCTACCTGGTGATGCCATTTAGATTAAACAATATAGGAGCAACGTACCAAAGAATGGCTACTACTTTATTATACGACATGACTCATAAGAAGATTGAAGTATATGTTGATAATATGATGGTTAAGTCTTTAACCAAAGAAAGGCATTTTAAAGCCTTAGACAAATTCCTGAAGAGAGTTGAAAAGTACAATTTAAGATTGAACCCGAAGAAGTATGTGTTCGGAGTAGCTTCAAGTAAACTGTTAGGGTATATACTCATCCATAAGGGTATAAAGGTAGATCTGAACAAGGTGAAAGCAATTACTAATATGCCTATACCCAAAATCAAGAAGGATGTAAAAGGGTTTATGGGTCGACTGCAATATATCAGCAGGCTCATAGCAAAGCTAACTACAATATGCGAGTCAATATTTAAGCTACTAAAAAAGAACAAACCAGTGGTATGGGATGATAAATGTTAGCAACCCTTTAAAACCATTAATAATTACCTAATGTATCCATCGGCATTGCAACTACCAAGACCTAGAAAACCATTAATATTGTATCTAGCTATTGAGAAGGAAGTAATGGGAGAAATGTTAGCACAAGAAAATGAAGATGGTGTGGAGCATGTAGTGTATTACTTAAGTAAAAAATTCTTTCTCTATGAAGCTAACTATAATATAATGGAAAAGACGTGTTTAACGGTGATTTAGGTGAATAAGAAGCTCAGACATTATTTCTAGTCTTACAAGGTTCAAGCAGTCTCAAAACATAATCCTTTAAAGTACTTCCAATAAACCCCTTCACTCAAAGGAAAGCTAGCTCGATGGTTAGTGTTGCCCACTGAATTTGACATTGACTACTTATCAAAGAAAGATATCAAAGGAAGAGCAGTTCTAAAGTTCTTATCTCAAAACCCAGTAGATGATAATCAAAAGTGGGAATTGGACTTTCCAGATGAGCACTTAGGGGCAATTATGGAGAAAAAATTAAAAAAATTCATAAAGAGAGCTACTAAGAAAAGAGAGAGCAACATTAAAAAAGAGAAAAGAGAAAATGTACTGAAAAAGAGAGAAACAAGAGTTCAAAAGATTGAGGAGCAAGAGGAAGTAGCAGAGGCAATCAAAATTTTGGATTTCAGAAGAATGGCTACATTCAAGGGGCTAAGAGGGCTATGAGTTCATGGAGGAGGCTGGACTACCAGGTTTACATATTAATTGGAGCTCTTATGCATTTACTAAAGCACCTCTGAAGGCCTAGATGGGAAGCCAGAACAAATGCATTGGCAATAGGCTTCCCTTCTCTTATTTTTAATTTTTTCATTCGTTTTTTTTTTGGAGTTTAACATGAATTTGAAGTATACATTGACATTATGGTGAATATATAATTGCCATCTATTTCTTGTTTAGTTAACCTTTGTATATGCATATGCTGATACTTCATTTAAATTTTAATATGCAATATATAGCTATATTATTATTTGCTCGTGAAGAAAATAATATATATAGCCTTAGAGGCGAGCCTTATTAATGAGGTGTCGCCCATGTGTGATGAGCCGAACTCCTTTGTGCCTCATCATCACACATACAATGGCTTATTGATAGAGGTGTCGCCTCATTATAAGGGAACTGTATCTACCCGATTTATGCCTTTCGTTATGATCAAGAAACTATTTGATGCATCTCATTGTATGAGTGCCTTGTTAGACGTTAAGGTCATCGATACTAAACCCAATAACATGTCTTTTATAATCTGTATAATGTCAATAATTTTTAGTTCTTGATTATGTCATGTGGTTGAGTTACTTTAGGTAAAGTCTTATTCTATTCCTATAGTTTTCGTAAATCCTTGAATGCTTATTATAAGCTTTTGTCAATTAATGTTCATTTTTTGTATACTAACTCCTTTATTTTCTTTGTAGGTTTTCTCTTTATTTTTTGCTGATAAAAGTTTTGATTGCAAGCATACATATTAGTAATCCTATGGGTTGATATGTTTGGTTTAGGATTTAATTTAATCTCCATTTTTAGTTTTTATTTTTATTGTGTGTGCAAAACGGGCTGGAATTCATTTCTTCTCCCCCTTTCTTTGCATTTATTTATTTCTTTATTCATTCTGTTTGATTTATTGTTATTTGTGGATGAATGGAGAAATGGTTGTGATATGTTGAACGTAATGAATCAGACTTAATTGCATGAAAATGAAATAATTAACAAACTTGAACTTAATTGTAAAATTTAAAAATTGTGTGGAGGCAATTTCAATTTGCATGTTAAATAAGTTTTGATTAAATAATTAAAAATAATAAAACAAAAAAAATAAAATGGAGGCCGATCACAAGGTTGAGTGGACATCCAAAAAGCCTATACCTAGTTATTGGACCCAATTTTTGAGGATGACTACTGAACCCCTCCATGGAATATAGTTACCGTACGGTGTGTTCCAGATTTTCACCTTGGTGATGACTCCCATCTCCAATATAAGCCCTAAAAAGTCCAAAATTGTATTCTCTAATGGGTTTCAAACCCACACAATATCATGGTTGCCAAACACTTGGATGAACATTGAACCCCACCTATATATATATTTGATATGTATATATTATTGTAGTATATTTTGTATGCAACCTAATTTGTATTATATATAAAAACTATATTATATTATATTATATATTGCTTAGTTTATAAATAAGTTATATCATATAATTTAATTTTATGTTTTATGTATAGTCTAATTTACATTGACAAGCCCCATCCGGGTGGATAGGGTGGTGTGGCCCTTGGCCACACTGATAGGGGTGAGAAAAAATAACCGAAAACTGAATTACCGAACCGAACCGAATCGAATCAGTCGGTTCGGTTTTTAAAAATAAAATACTAATTCGGTTTAAACCGAACCGAACCGAAATAGGTTCGGTTCGGTTCGATTTTTAGAGTAAAAAATAGATAAAAACCGAACCGAACTATAGTATATTATAAAATTTTATGTATATTTATAGTTCGGTTTGATTGGTTTATTACTAATATTTTAAATTTTATTAATAATATTAGTTTCTAAATATATAAAACTCTTAATAAAATTATTTACTACCAAAAAAATTCTAACAAAACGTATTTAATTATATTTTAGAGAATCGGTTCATTTGATTTTTTTTAAAATAAACAAATAAAATAAGTATAAAAAATTAACATTAATATATCTTATAAATCTTATTAGAATATTGTAAAATTACATAAATAAAATAACTTTAAAATTAAAAAGTGAAAAGAATATTAAAAAAAGAAAAAATAACCGAACCAAAAAAGTTCAGTTCGGTTTTAAGATTTTTTTACACCGAACCGAACCGATATAGGTTCAGTTCAATTCGGTTTTAGTCATTTTTGAACCAAACCAAACCGAACCGACTTTTGCTCACCCCTACCGACATGACCCAAAGAATCATATATCAAAAAAAGGCCTTTTAATCTTATATCACACACTTGGAGCCAAAGTTACATTTTCTGTCAATTCCTCTATAATACCACAAGCTAGTTACAGTCTTATATTTTATCTTACATGGTGGATGGCTATGTCTCGAACACCTCACGTAACTCTGACATGTCCACAATATGGATTTACTATCTCTTTGTGCTATATGTGCTTGTGCTCACATTACACCTTATTAAGCCATTCATGTCATTACACTGTTCATTATTATTCATTGTGTACACATTGATAAAGATTTCCCATTTTATGTAGCTTATCATTCTTAGATTTATTCGTATTTGATTTCAAGGTTTGTATATCCATTACTTTGTGCTCCAATATTATGAGTCCCCTTTCTTTTGAGAACTCACCTAATTACATGAAAATGCTTATATCCTTTCTTCATAAGAAATCATCGAGTACTACCCTTAATTGGAACTTTACGTTGCAGTAATATTTGGCAAACTTTTTAACATTAGACTCTTGTTTGTTTTGAACACATTTTTTGGTACTCTTATTAATATGCTTAGTTCACACCATCTCGTAACTACTAATCTTAATTTGGTTTAACACTTATGATTAAGCTTGACATTCAAGCTCATTTAAGGGAAATTTAATAAGAAGTTATTTTATCATTTTATATCATATATTAGCTCTTTACACATACTTAACTAAGGTTGAGGCATTTAGATTTATAATATGTTCGTATGTTTAAGTACATAATTCATTAAAGTAAATCCAATTAGATCTACATGTGAGTTTATATATTATTATTATTATTATTATTATTATTATTATTATTATTATTATTATTATTATTATTATTGTTATTATTATTTACATACTTTAAAAAGAGTGGGTTCCTTTTTAATGAAGAAATTCTTTATTTTTTTAATTAAAACACAACAGCTGTCCTAAAGGTTTTTACAACTTTGACACCTCACACCTCACAAAATCTCCTAAAGTTTCTTCTTAACCCCTCCATTTATTTATTTCATTACTTTCTAATCCTTCCTCAAATTTTCTTGCTTCCAAATTATCCACTTCTACTTAACTTCATTTGCAATTTAATCCCTATTCAACTCATTTTCCTTAAATTAATACTTAATGAAATAATAATTTATTCATTAATATTTCAGAATTTATTTCTAAGGACATAAATGTTACAATTCTTTCCCTCTAAAAATAATTTTATCCTCAAAATTTGATAGACACTTTCTATACTAACATGAAAAAAATCCACCTTACTATAATCCTCAATCATTCTCACCTTCGATAATTATAATTACAAGTCCATTCTAAAAATTCTTCATATCACTACTCAATACAACAATTTCCTTATGTACCTTTTATGCTAGCAATATAATTATATCTTGTTAATAAGGGCCAATGCCAAATTAACAATTATATCTCAGAATTTCTCATCCACGCTTCCTCTATGCCACTCTAATGAGCTACTCCAACTGTTCATTTGGCTTAACATTTCTAAATTCAAAAACCATTTACTACTCCTTTACTTTCTCCGATTTAATTCTTGACATCCAAAGTCAAATTTACTACTACTATTGTAATACCCCTACCTATCATTAAATCTACTAGTATACTTACCTAATGAAATAATGACATTAAAGATATTACCTCACCTAACATAAAGAATCTCTTAACAATAAATATCATAAAATGATAACACTACAATTTAGTTATAAATAACCCATAAACATTACATCTCCAATAAATTTATTTGCTGGCAATTGGCTTGTTACAATTTAGCAAATACATATATATATATTCTCAAACACTTAAATAAATTGATGTCGCCATACCATACATCCATATCTTAATGAAACTATAAGAGTATCGGTTATTATACAATTGATTTCAAAATGAAACAACATAATAGGCTCTAGTAACCTGCTCTCAACTCCTAAAGATCTCTGCCTCGGACACCTCATAGATTATCGTGGTCCACTGCACTGCCGTCTCTCAACTACTAGCTAAATAAGTACTATTCACCTATACTGAAAATTTTAAAACAAAAGAGTGTGAGTAAATTCGTAAGGAAATTACCCAATAAGTGAACAAAAATAACTATACACATATTACCATAATCTCAAACATAGTGTGATTCAAGGCTATATTGAACACCAAGTGAATAAATCAGTATACAAATGACAACTGCAATGATGTTTAAGTGTTATTAGCACTTAAGTCAATAATAACTCGAATGCCAAACTAAATTAATATATATATCCAGAAAATAGCTATACATATATCTCAGATATGGTCTCACATCTACAAGGTAAAATATGCACCTAGTCCCTGGACATGGCTATGCATACTACCAACTTATGCCTATAAGGTAATATGTATACCCGGCCCCCGACAACGGCTATACATACTTACCAACTTAAACTTATAAGGTAACATGTGTACCTAACACCTGGCATCAGCTATACACATTTACCAACTCACATCTATATGGTAATATGTGCATCCGGCCCTCGGCATCGACTATACACATTTACCAATTACTTTTATAAAGTAGCATGTACATCCGCCCCCTGGCATCAGTTATACATGCTAACTTAACCATGAATCTATAAGGTAAAATGTGTACTTGGCCCCAGGCAATGGCTCTACACACTTACCCACTTATTCATCTTACATCTATAGAGTAAAATGAGTATCCAGCCCACTGGCAACAGCTATACACATCTACTAACCCTGCCATGTCCTAGACATGGTATTACTAGCTCTTAGTTCCCTATGCGGTTAGTATTATATTATTCTCTAAAAGTTCTCATGTGTTTGTGTATAATTTAAATTTTCTCTTGTCTTTCTTTTCACATCCATTTTGAATAATATTGTTTAATTGTCATTTTCCTGTAAATCTCTAATGTCTTCCCTATTTGATCATTATTATCGTAATTTCCAATATCATTCTCGCGTTGGATTTCATTGGGGCATATTATATCTTTAGTCTCTATATCAGATACTTAAATACTTTCCATATTCACTTTAAAATTTGGATGTTGTAATATTCTCACTTTAACTTCTCTATTTCTTAAGTTACAGCATCATTTCAAAAGGGATAAAGTTTGTATATATATATATATATATATTTCGTTCACGTTTGGAACATGTCATTCACTTTGGTCTATGTCTCATTTCCTTATTTCGATACTTTCTCGATTTAATTTATTATTCAACCTAAATTTAGTCTCTATGTCTGAAACTTGAGAATTTGTTCTCATTACTCGAAATATCTATGATTCAATTTCATTTCATATCGATAGTCAAGTTTAAGGATTAAACTCTATAACTTCCCTTTTTCTTTGAGAAGGCCTCCTCAATGCCACTAAGGCACCTCCTCAGTACTGAAGTGCCGCCACAATACTAAGGCACCCTCAGCACACTGAGGCACCTCCTGATCAATCAGGTAGAAAATGGGTAGAAATTCAACTAAAAACCCAAGTTGTTAACACTAATTGCTTCATAAACTACCACAACACATATCATAACCCTTCTAGTAGGGGTGGCCACGGTTCATGAACCGGCCGGTTCAGGTTCGGAACTGCCGGTTCACGGTTCGACCTAAGGTGGAACCGAACCGGAACCGGTTTAATCCCGGTTCCAAACCGGCCGGTTCCAGTTCACGGTTCCGATTTTTTCGGTTCGGTTTTTACGCACTGTAAAAAAGTTGTATTATTTTAGAAAACAACATATACCACGAGTAAGAGAAAATTATGTAGAATTTTATAAGAGTTGTAACTTGCATTTTTTGAATTTTTGACATAATTTATTTTTTTTTCATAAAATGAACCAGAACCAGCCGGTTCGGAACCTGAACCGGCCGGTCCCGAACCGGACCCGCCGGTTCACGGTTCCAGAATGGTGGAACCGGCACTGAACCGGTCCCACCCTCGGTTCAGGACCGGTTAAGCCCGGTTCCAGTTCTGGGTTTGACCGGGCCGATTCCGGTTCGGTTCCGGGCCAAAACCGGCCCTTGGCCACCCCTACCTTCTAGCATGTCTATAACATACTAATATGTGTACTATACTTAAAATCATAATTCAAAATAATAATATCTACATCAACATCCAAAACTATAACATTTTGAATTAAAATAAAAAAAAAAACACCTAAAAAGAAATTCACTAACCAGATTTGAAGCTCAAATTCAACCACTTCTAAATTCCTTGAAACCCTAGTTGCAGTACTTCTTAATGTTCTTCTTTCTTTTTTATTTCTTCCTTTTTCTTTTCTTCTTCCTCCTCTTTTTCTTGCTTCTGCATTCTTAATGCAAAAGCCTATTTTTTTAATCCTTTAGTTATTTACCCATTATCTCATAAATCCTCATATAATCTTTTCCTTTTAATTTAGTCCTTGATTACTTTCAATTTAATCCAATCTTTAAACTTGATTTATTCTCATTAAATCATTCATAACGAATTTACTTAAAATAATAATACTCAATTATCTTCAATTAGCTCCTTTCATTCTATTAAATTATTTCTGAGGACACTGATGTTACAATTCTTCCCCTCTTAAAAGAATTTTGTCCTCAAAATTCAAGGAATACTCATTATGTTATTATTAAAAATCTTTTTATATTAATTCTTATCCTTCTCTTCACTAAATATTATGACTACAATTATATTCTTTAGAATTCTCTACATCACAACACAATTTAACAGTTTCCACATTTAAATTCTTGTACTAATAACTTATATGTTTCTTATTAATAGTGACTACAACCAACTTAACTATCATATCTCAAAATAAACGGTTCCTTAATTCATAGACTTCAATATCACCTTTAAAATTAACATGAATAAAGTTACAATACTATGATTATCCTTTCTTCCAAGGAGTCCACTTTACAAATTAATTTTGCATTTTATCATATTAAGCATTTTTGTTCCTTTCCTGCTCAGTTGCTGCAAACTCTCTAGCTTACTGAGCATTACCAACCATACTAGTTTACTGACCTACAGGTCCTTTTTGAGATGGTCATATATTTGCACTACATTGGAGTTTAGGGGTCTACCTCCCCTCATTAAGTGTGAAGCACTTGATCCTTGCATCAATTACTCTGCTAACACCTTCTCAGGACAACCACGAGCATAATGCCCTATCTCATTACACTAATAACATCAAACTTTTGTGCGTCTACTACAATTTCCTATATGGTAACTTTTGCATTCATTATACCACGACATTGTATAGGTTTTTTAACACCTACTTGTCCTGGTTGTGCCATCGGTTACCTTATCGATGCTTGAATTTCTTGAGGGTTATCATTTCCTCCACTGTTAATATTTCCTTCTGAACTAGAGAAAAATTTCAATTTTTTATTCTCATTCCAAGATTGTTTGTTTGACTCCATTTATTGCTCAACTTCTTTTAATTCATTATTTAACCTTTTTTATTCCATAGCTTTCTTAACCTAACCTATAAAGGTTGTGCCAGTATAAAGATTTAGCTTTCCCTATAGGAATATGTACAATCCATCCCTAAACTTATCACTTCTCATCTCTTTCATTGGATATACATCCTTTCCATATTGGTACAAATCTTCAAACTTGTCAATAGAATCCCTGACAGTGATCGATCCTTATACTAAGTTTACAAAAGATGCATTCTTTTGCTTTTAAAAAGTCTCAGTTAATTACTCCTTATTGAACTCTTCTTTGAATACTTGCCATGTGAAAGCCTCTATATACAAATTTTTTACTCGAGTCAACCAGTCATCAACTTTATCGAATATAAGGCCATATATATTACTCACCTTCTCTTCATCATTCAATTGTAATGTAGTAAAGCCATTTTCTACAGTCTTAACCCACATGTCCTCTACCTTTACCTCGACCTCTTACATATCCATGACCACGACAACAACCTCGACCTTGACCTCCTATCAGACCACCTCTGGTTCTTGCCATCTTTCTGAAATTCAAAATTAACATACTTCAATAACAATTACCATCAAACCTTATATCATCTTCAATATTCATCAAATTCAATATTTCTTAGTGTCTATATAACTTAATAACCTAGAGATCTGATACCAATAAATGTAATACCCCTACCTACCATTAACTCTACTAGTATACTTAACTAATGAAATAATGACAAGAAAAATATTACCTCGTATAACATAAAGAATCTCTTAACAACAAACATCATAAAATGATAACACTACAATTTAGTTATAAATAACCCGTAAACATTACATCTCCAATAAATTTATTTGATGGCAATTGTCTTGCTACAATTTAGTAAATACATATATTCTCATACACTTAAATAAATTGGTGTCGCCACACCATACATCCATATCTTGATGCAACTATAAGAGTACTGGTTATTATACAATTGATTTCAAAATCAAACAGCATAATAGGCTTTAGTAACCAGCTCTCAACTCTTAAAGATCTCCACCTCGAACACCTCATAGATCATCGTAGTTCACTGCACTGCCATCTCTCAACTACTAGATAAACAGGTACTATTTACCTATACTAAAAATTTTAAAATAAAAGAGTGTGAGTAATTTTGTAAGGAAATTACCCAGTGAGTGAACAAAAATAACTTTACACATATTACTATGATCTTAAACATAGTGTGATTCAACATTATACTGAACACTAAGTGAATAAATCAATATACAAATGACAACTGCAATGATATTTAAGTGTGATCAGCATTTAAGCCAATAAAATGCCAATCCAAATTAATATATGTATCTGGCCCCAGGTAACAGCTATACATATATCTCAGATATGGTCTCATATTTACAAGGTAAAATATGCATTCGGCCCCTAGCAACGACTATACATACTACCAACTTACCTCTATAAGGTAACATGTGTATCCGGCCCCCAGCAATGGCTATACATACTTACCAACTTAAACTTATAAGGTAACATGTGTACCCAACCTCTGGCATCAGCTATATACATTGACCAACTCACATCTATATGGTAACATGTGCATCCGGCCCCAGGCATCAGCTATACATATTTACCAATTACTTCTATAAAGTAGCATGTACATCCAGCCCCTGGCATCAGTTATACAATCTAACTTAACCATGAATCTATAAGGTAAAATGCGCACTTGGCCCTAGGAAACGGCTCTACACACTTACCCACTTATTCATCTTACATCTATAGAGTAAAATGTGTATACGGCCCATTGGCAATGGCTACACACATTTAGTAACCCTACCATATCTCAAACATGGTATTACTAGCTCTTAGTTCCCTATGCGCTTAGTATTATATTATTCTCTAAAAGTTCTCTTGTGTTTATGTATCATTTATATTTTCTCTTGTCTTTCTTTTCACATCCATTTTGAATAATGTTATTTAATTGTCATTCTCTTATAAATCTCCAATGTCTTTCTTATTTGATCATTATTATTATTTTTTGATATCATTCTCAAGTTGGATTTCATTAGGGCATATTATATCTTTAGTCTCTATATCAGAGACTTAAATACTTTTCATATTCACTTTAAAATTTGGATGTTGTAACATTCTCGCTTTAACTTCTCTTTTTCTTAAGTTATAGCATCATTTCAAAAAGGATAAAGTTTGTATACATATATATGCATACACATTTACTTAACACTATAATATCACCTTTTGAATCTTATAAAACTCGGTTCCATTCACTTTGGTCTATGCCTCATTTCCTTATTTCGATACTTTCTTGATTTAATTTATTATTTAACCTAAATTTAGTCTCTATGTTTGAGACTTGAGAATTTATTCTAATTACTTGATATATCTATTATTCAATTCTACTTCATATCGATAATCAAGTTTAAGGATTAAACTTTCGAACTTCCTATTTTCTTTGAGACGTAAGGATTTATATCAACTTTAAGTTCACTTATTAATCTCAATTACATAGTTAAATCAATTTGTAACTCAATCATATGTATCTTTGATAAAATAAGTTTCATTTAACCTATTTTAGGTCAATCTAAGTGACTTTAGTGTTTATATGGGTGTTGACATGCTTCTGGTTGAAGTGAGGTTGTAAAATTTTACGTTTAAGCCAATTTTTCGCTAGTATTACTCATAGAGGCGCCGCCTCTCTCAGTACCATTAAGGTGCCTCTTCAATATTAAGGTACCGCCTCAGCATTGAGGTGCCTCTTCAGTCCACTAAGGCATCACCTCAGCACCCTGAGGCGCCTCCTGATCAATCAGGTGCCGCCTGATCGACCAGTAGAGGTAGTAGACATTCAACTAAAAACCCAAGTTTTCAACAGTAATTGCTTCGTAAACTACCATAACATATTTCATAACCTTTCTAGCATATCTATAACATACTAATATGTGCATTATACTTGAATAATTCAAAATAATAATATCTACACCAACATCCAAAACTATAATGTTTTGAATTAAAATTAAGAAAAATAACTAAAAAAAAATCCACTCACCAGATTTGAAGCTCAAATTCAACCACTTCTGAATTCTTTGAAACCCTAACTACAGTACTTCTTGATGTTCCTCTTCCTCCTTTGTTTCTCCCTTTTTCTTTTCTTCTTCCTCCTCTTTTCCTTTTTTTAATCCTTTAATTATTTACTCATTATCTTATAAATCCTCATATAATCTTTTCCTTTCTATTTAGTCCTTAATTACTTTCAATTTAATCCAATCTTTAAATTTGATTTATTCTCATTAAATCATCCATAACAAATTTATTCAAAATAATAATACTCAATTATCTTCAATTAGCTCCTTTTATTCTATTAAATTATTGCTAAGGACACGAATGTTATACCTATCCACCAAATTCAATATTTTTTAGTATCTATAGAATCTAATAATCTAGAGCTCTAATTATCATACCCATTCTGCTAACTGGTGACTAAGAGCAACTTGTTGTGAGCTGGCTAGGACTTATACTATGAATGGAATAATATACATACTTATATTACTATTAACTTTAGTATTTAAACGAACTAGAAATACTAATATATTATTATATGACAAAGTCTTATTAAGACATCTTCAATGATAAATATAAGTCTACCAAATACATAGTAAGGTAATCTTAAATATGACCAAAAGATAAAATACTGAGACGATTGGCTCAATCTCCTCTAGACATTGAATGAGACAAACAAAGATAGGTCCTATAGTTTACTGCTGATTCTCCAAACAATCTGTAAAAGTAAAATAAAGGGGAAAGTATAAAATACTCAAAGTGGATAAAGATAAAATAAAGTGGGAACATTAGCTATTTTTTATAATAATTATATAAATATGAGTTATAAAGCTACTGAAATAATACTTATGATTTATTAATAAGCTAAGTTATCAGTAATTAAATAATTTATCAATTTAGCTAACACATTTGCTATAAAAACTGGAAGAATATTTATAAAAATTTCTCCATACACTCATTAAATATATAACCAAAGATTATGCTGAATGCTAATACATTGGATGCATGATGATGCTGAGCAACCTAAGTGTATATATTACTAGTCATACGCATGCACAAAGCTACCCTCTAAGGGCTAACCACCCTGTTGTACGTATCCAACGCTATATGTACAACCAAGCACTGTCCCCAAGACAGTTACTGAGTTATATTACTGATTTATATATATATATATATATAATGCTGATTAAGACACCAATCATCATAGTATAATCTAAAGGATACATATCATGAGTGTATAAATTTGTTTATAAATTAAAGCATTCACCTTTATCAAATTACTAATAAAAATGTAATTGATGAGTCATTAGTTGATACTAAGTACAAATATATTGTTAAAAAATAATCATTGTGTTTAATAAGATTAATAAATATATATAGCTATATGTTCCCAATTTCTGTTACATAAGCCAAGTAATTTATAAAATAATAATAGTAAGTTAATATTTGATAAGAAATTATTTGTAAGGAACCATCATCATTTATATCATAGAAAACATTTTATATAATTTAACACACACACATATTTATATATATAATTTCAAGAACTAATGTTATATGTTTAGCCACTCATATGTACTTGCTGAAGCAAAGAACTAACTAATTGGCTCTGACCTATGCTCTATGGTCGTGACTGAAACTGCTCCTAATATTTAAGAAGTAAAAACATAAGATTATAAGCTCACCATCTCAATTCCACTCAACCTAATTGATATATGGTAGAGTGGTACAGTCTACAACCTCTTTAGTGCATTAAGGCACCTCTTTAGTGTATTAAGGTACCTCCTCATCACTGAGACCTCCTCAACACTTAGACATCACCTAATCAACCTATAAATGGTCCGCAACATCGATAAGCCCTGTTTTGCTCTATTTTTACTGATTTTTACAATATCTGAGCAATAACAAAACTTCGTTTAGAATCATGCATTCACAGAGGTCTGTTTCAAGCTTAACTAAAGTCTCTTAAATCTAAACAAATTAACTTTTATCAAAACATCAATATTTTAATAAAATCATAACTTTTTCCCATATTTGTATATATATCTTCCAAAAAGAATTCATGAAACCAAATTTTAGAACCAAAAGCAAATAAAAGATGATGAATTCTCCAAATTTGTAATTGAATCAAGTCTATTTTACTTATATAAATTCTTGTAAAATCAAAGCAAGCTTGAAGTTGCTGTCTTTGAAAAATAATCTTAAGCAACCCTTTTAATCTTCTATCAAAACTCTACAAATCTACTAGCAGTCTATGATGATTTTCTAGAGCTTGAATGATAGAATTTGAGAGTTAAAAAGAATGAGAAGTTTGAGAAGAAGATAAAAGCTTAAAGAAGAAATGTGAATTTATTTTACTAGGAGAAGAAGATAGAAGCTTAAGAAAAAATATGAGTTTATTGCTAGAAACTTGAGCTTGAGGAGAAGCTATAGTACCTTTTTTTTTTTTATCCATTTAACCAAATAACCACTTAAACCCCTTCTAGTTTTCCCTCCAATATAATAAGTCCTTAAGACCTATTCTCTAATCCTTTTTGTTTCATAATTTCACCTATTTAGACCATAAACCTATTTTATTTTTATTTATTTGTTGGTTAACCTCTAGAGCAAGGATGTTATACCAATACCAATTAATATCGTAACATCCAACTTCACCAGTATCCTTATTAGAAGATCAAACCCCTAACCTGCCTAACTCAAACACTAGTGTGGCCGAGTATTGCCTTTGTCTCATCCATTTACTATTTAACTCTTTCAAATTAAACTTATAAATATACTTCGCCATTATATATATTTATTAAAAGATAACCATTCCAAAATCTACTTATCATTTATATGTAAATTCCAAATTATGAACTATTAAATACATTCGTCTCAAACACATAATATTTCTATAATAAAAGCATTCAGTAGAGCACTACTCATGAGGCTCTCTACTACTTGTATATCTGGCTGCACCCCAAGCTATCTTCAAACAGTCACTCTCAATAACATATTAATCTGAAGAAATTTATAAAAAAAGAGTGGTGAGTATTTTCGAGAGAAAATACTTAGTGAGTGAATAAAGCACAATAAAGGATAATTCAACAACATCATAATAAGGATTCCAAAGAGCATATCATAGAAACAGGAATATTAAAACAACAGAATAATCCAAAATTTTTCAATAAATGACAAATACATTAATTAAGTAAAAGGATGCATAATAATAAATCTTTGATTAAATATCATGAATAATTATTTTATTATTATTTCACACACACACACATACATCACGAGTATGTACGTCTAATTTAATAAATTTTTGCTTGTGAATCACAAATACTTTCTCTTAGTCACTTATCACATGTTCTCATCACATTACATAATTTAATAGAGGCTTTAGCATTTATTTCATCATTTTTTTACATTATCCAACACATCTCAAAAATAATACATACGGTCCAGTCATACTTTCCATCTCGGCTTTCTCGAGTTCATGCTTTTCATAATAACTCATATATTCCCAATGCTCATTATGATATTCATTTAAGCTTTAACAAGCATTGATATTTTTATTAAAAGCATCATAAGATTTAGATGTATTTATATTAAATTCAGAGTACTCCACCATATGCACAAGTAGATATTAATGTACCTAGTACTATTACTACACCGAAGGTTACCACATTATTTAACAATAATGTGTTGGTATGGTCATAGAGCTTACGCGGACATAACCCAAAAAATCATATATCAAATAAGGCCTTTTAATCTCAAATCACTCACTCAGAGCTAAAGTTAAATTTTTTGTCAATTCCTCTAGAATGTTGTAAGCTAGTTACGGTTTTATATTAATCTCACATGATGGATGGTTGTGTCTCAGATACCTCATGCCAACTCACCGAAACTTGCCATGTCTATAACATGGACTTACTATTTCTTAGTGCTATATGTGCTTGTGCTTACATTACACCTCATTAAGCTATTCATGTCATTATATTGTTCTTCATTATTATTTATTATTATTTAGCTTGTCATTCTTAGATTTGTTTGCATTTGATTTGAGATTTGTGTATCCATTACTTTATGCTTCCAAAATTATAAGTCCCCTTTCTTTTGAGAACTCACCCAATTATATGAAATGCTTATATCCTTTATTCATAAGAAATTATTAGGTACTACCCTTGATTGGAATTTTATCTTGTAGTAATATTTGGTAAACTTTTCAACATTAGACTTTTATTTGCTTCGAATACATTCTTTGGTACTCTTATTAATATTTTTAGTTTATTGTAATACCCTCACTCGAAAATACTATACTAATAATCACCTTAATAGATATTTTAATATCTTACATTCCACTTAATTATCATTTAAAGAAGATCACATGACATTATAGGATGGCAAGCCTTGCATTTCATTATACATTCTAAAAATATAGAATTCCCACCAATAATAGATTTAGAGATGTCAAGTAAACATACATAAACCAACTAAAAATAATTTAAACATACTTCAATACTTATATACAACAACATATTATAGTAGTAATTATAAATATGTACAATCATCTGAGTACATGATATTTAAAATATGATCAAAATATATAATAATACATCTCCATGAATACCCCTCTCAGCCATCTCCTCACTAGGAGGAGTAGATGTGCTCCAAGATCTATTGCACATCCAGCTAGTGCACTCCACAATTACTCATAAACCCTGAGCCTAAAAGTACCAATGACATCCAAGTAGGTGCATCCCAATATTAATTCTCTAATATGCTCTGCACTCTCAAAACTAGGTCAGAGTGACATGAACGTCCGGGTCGGTCAAATAAAGGACTCAGATGATGGTACATATGCTATTCATATACTCCTCTCTAATTGCTGACATGTGAAACTTAGCACCTATAAGCTCTAAAGTCACCCTAAAAGCAAAGACTGTGTCTGTGTCGTGGCATATAGTATACTTTACTAAAGTTTCTAAAACTGTAACCTCGTAGGTCATGGTGGTCCACTGAACTGTCATTCTATCCTTACTAAACTATAACATAAAATCTATACTAGAGAAATAAAGAACATACTAGTATGAGTACTTTCAAAGAAAATTACCAATGAATGTCTAGAGTACAAATTTGATAGTCAAAGAATAATTTTCAAAATAATGATCAATAATAATGAATTTATATACATAAGTCAGCAACATATCATCAAGTGTGAATAACAGTTTAAAACTTAGAACATCAAGTAAATATTTAATACTATTTTTCACTGTTAATTATTATAAAGTTTGATTTCTTAATTATTTTGAATTCCTAACATATGATTCAGTTCCGCTAATCAACATAAACCCCCCAATATATTGAAAATTATTTTCTTATCCAAGTAAAAATTTTCATAATTGAGCACTGCAATGGTAAAGCAATTACAAGTATGACTAAGTATATATATATATATATAATGCACATATAAATGCATGAAATTGTGCTCCACCACTAATCCCAATATAACTATTCATCACTCCACGTTATAATCACAGTACAGTCATACCACTATATCTCAATTTTTTATTTCACAAATAATTTCATATGCATACTATTCACCATATAACCTCGCCCCAAAGGCATGATGAGTCTATGCGTTGTGCCAAAGACAGTTATCAATCTTTGGCTGAATTCAAACTCATACTTAATAACCCATACCATATAAGATGCATGAATATATGTACGCATATAAATACTCATGTGTATGCACATATGCTCATATTAACATTGTATAATAATACTAATATTTCAATTATGCTTTGCAGTATAGCTCTATTACTAAAAAATTCTCATAATTCCACGGTACAGTTCCGATATATTTCTTAAGGTGATGCCTAAAGACCTTCTATGTTAATAGTTCCTTTGGAAATTTAGTACTTATTAACATTTTGGATGTTACGGTACTATAGTTATTACAAGGCAAACCTTATATTTGATAATTTAATATGCCTTTTTGGTTGGTGAAGTATTTTAGCTTTACATAATTTATAAAGTTTATATTCCGTTGTTCCCATTTTTGTCACTGACCATCAAATGAGATTTAGTCTTAAAAAATAGAGACTGACAATATTGAATGGCTTCATAATTATTTTTAGTATGTGCATAGCTCGTATGATATAATATTTAATTTGCATAAATGTTCCAATTATTTCATTCTATTTTATCATAAATACTAAGGATGATTATTGCTTATTGTGTCTATATAATTTTTGTATTTTTTTTAACTAATATTAGTAGTAGTAGTAGTAGACCAAAATTTATTTCCTCAAATTATATTCATAATTGGGTAAATACCCTTATTAACATTTGCTAAAATTCACAGCCCTTATTGTGCATGTGAGTACAATATAGATGTTGATTAAGGACTAATTAATATAAACACTTTCTTTAGTTGATATAAAATCCTAATTTTCTTAACTTTAGAAAAAGTTATTCTTGTGAAATCTCTAGTCTTTGAATATTCAATAACATAATTATATTTATTTAATTATTTATTCATTTATTTATTTTTAAAAGTTATCCCCATGGATATCTAGTTAGGATATTAAAACTTTTGCTTAAACATTTTCATGTCTACATTGTCATACTTTCTTCTATATTCATAAGTTTTCTTGCATCTGTATTCATAGTAAAAGAGAATATTATGTTCCTTATTTTGTTTAGACATGACAAAAATATTGTTTGTACTCCATGATTTACATAAGTACAGAGGTGTCCTATCACCTTTAAAATATCATTATATATAAACTACTAGAATACGGGGTTATCATATAAATGAATACAAAATATAATACAAAATATAATACATAATAAGCTCCAATAACACTTTCTCACACATCGGATCACCATCGGACTGTGGGTATGCATCTAGAGACCTGCACTACTCTAGCCCAAACCTCAACTCACTATACAACTGTCAAGAAAAAAGAACAAATACAATACCAAGAGTAAGGCTGGACATCATAGCAAAAACACAAAATGAATATCATGCTTCCACAACTCAAAGCCAGGTCAGAGAGACCTGCACATCAGTGGTGGTCTCATAGAAGACACGAATGGTAGAATAAATACTATTAAGGTAGTCCTCCTTAATGACTAATATACAAATAAAGGCTCTTAGGAGCTTAACTCCAACTCTAAAAGCTAACTGAGCATCTACATAATGGCATATAATATATCTCACAAGCATCTCGGTCATGGTCACCTCATAGGTTATCGTGGCCCACTACACTGCCATCTTATATAGCTATACTATACATCTACAATACTACTATACTGGAAAAATGAATGAAAATAAGTGTGAGTACATTCATAAAAAAATTATCCAGTGAGTATAAAAGCAATATCAAAGATAGATCAACACTATGTAGAGCACTCAAGGAAACATCAATCAATGAATAATAAATCAAAAGGAATAATGGAGTGCTCTTCTAGAGATTATTAATTTAAACTTTAATTTCATCACATTTCGTAGTACTAGTAACATTATTCTCGTTTGTTCAACTTTTCATTTAAAATTGAAGTTCTTGCAATTTGGACCCTTCGTTCAATGTAATTTGCTATCTCGTAGCTCATTTATATTATCTTTGATTATTAAGACCATCACACCATATATTATGCATTTAAAGCGTTTAACTTTATTTCACGTTCATAAATAATTATCGCATAATATATGTCATAACTTCATCATAATATAATTCATATATAACATTGTAGATCCACATATCTCAATTCACTAATACAATCCACACTGACTATATTTCATTACCTATTTCTCAATAAATTACGTATGCATACATTTTGTACTACATAAATTTGCCCCAAAGGTATAATGAATCTATGCACTTTTTCAAAGACAGTTATCAAATTTGTTGGCCAACCATAACTCATCTTTTCTCATACTTAACATACTCACAATATACTTTTATCCATTACCTAAATCAAATGAATCAAACACTTTCTTATTTTAAAAAGATGATTGCCGAAAGGATACTGAAAACATATTTGGGAGTGTTTGTCTTAGTAGTTAGAATGTAGCTGTTAGTTGTTCAATTTTCAACAATTATGAAAATATGTTTGGTTAATTTTTTTGAACAACAATTAGTAGTTGTTAGATATCCCAACTGGTGTTGTTCGTATAAGCTCCAATTTGAAGTTTTCTATAAACATCTCTATTTTATTAAAATACAATTACCAAAATATCTATATTTTTACACTTTGACCTTTTCACTTTTTTATTTTAAGAAGAAATTTATGCATTTAATTTTTTTTTAATAAAGAAGTTTGTGTGTTTAAGAGAAAAGAGTGCACCAACATATGTTGGTTCAAGTGAAAAGGAGTTTGAATTCCCTTAAGTAAGATATCAAGTTCGAGTCTTATGTATGGAGAAAATAGGTGCTAAGAGAGCTTTGTCCTCCTTATTGGTCCATCTAGATCAACTCCAGATTAGTCGGAGTCTTTATAGCTATCGAATACCAGAGACATTGAATGCAAAAAGACGAGAGAGAGAGAGAGAGAGAGGGAGAGAAAGAAAGTGTCTTTGTTAAATAGAATAATATATGGTACTTTTTTTTTTAATCTCTCATGTGCTAATTTGGAAAAATTGGAATTTCATTACACATGAATGTCTCTTTTTTTTTTTAACTATGCTATTATTTATTTTTTCTTGAATTATATTAATTTTAGTGTTTAATATATATACACACACTTTTATAAAATTATTAAAATATTTTAGTTGATATCAATTTTTGTCATTAAATATATAAAAAACAACCGTTATAATAATTACATCAAACACTTATCATTAATCATCTGTCAACTATCAGAAATAGTTTAGCCAAATAGACTATTTGTAGTATCTAGTAGGGATGAAGACATTTTTGGCGTCTGAATTTTTCAAAATTTAACAATTTATTGTTTAAACTCTTTTTTTTTAATAAAACAATTAGGTATTGCAATCTGTAAAAAAAATAACAATACAATGTATATAGCAGGTTATATAATGAAAATAACTAAATTATCCATGACAATAATTTAAATTTACCTTTTCTACTGAAAAACATTAATATCTTTTTTTTTTATTAAAATCATAATACATTTACAAAACATATATTTATCAAGGTAAATATATTTAAACTACTAATTCTATGCTACTAAAATTTTAATTTCACCAAATTTACTAAAAATTGTAAAGTAAAGAGAAAAAAGTGAAAAAAAAAAACAAATAAAAATAGAAATTTTTTATTTTTTCATTAATTAAAAACTTTGCAAATGATGATAGCCAAAATTGTACTTTTAAATATTTCTAATTTTTAATTCTCTGTTAACTAAAATCAAAAGTTAAATCATAAATAATTAAAAATAAAACTTAAAATATTTTTATTCAAAATAATATTAACAATAATAATAATTGTTGTTATGTTTTTTTTTTTTAAGTTTAGAGGTAATAAAGTTTTTTAATTTTGAAATAGTGTATGGTTAAAACGTAACTTATTGATGAGCTACTATATACACTTTATTGTTATTTTTTATAAATTGTCACACTTAATTATCATAAAAAATTTAAAATACTAAATTATCAAATTTTAAAAGGTTTAAGTAGGGCTGAGCGCGGGTCGCGGAGAAACCCGAACTGTCCCGAAAAACAGAAAAAACCGAACCGAAAATCTCCAGAACCGAAAATATCCGTTGACTGTTTGACTTTCTCCGAACCGAACTGTCCCGAAAATTTTTATTGGGGCGGGTCTGGAGATAATGAGTTCTCCGAACCGAGAACCGGACCGAACC